>JAYJMB010049265.1:0-29743 GCA_036873735.1 Pouteria campechiana
ACTTTTCCTTTTAATCAAGGGTTTTCTCCATGGTGGAGATGTAATTAGGACCACTTGTGGTCTGGGATGTGAACACAATTTTTCTGATGTACACAGCAAGTGTAATTAATTTGAGGAAAAAATTAATAATAATGGAAAAAGCCTTTGGTATTTTCTAAAGGCGGCCAATTCCGGTCACGTCGTTCCATTTGCATTTATTTCTTCCTCATCATTTCTTGAGCCCGACCTCGAATATTCAAACAATTATCTCTAGCAAGTTATTATTGTCCAGTCTTCTTCTCAAAGATGAAGGCATTTCCTTTGGTTCTTCTCTTTCTCTCCTTCTTACATGCTCAGTGGATGCAGTCATTGTTGACACTTTTGCCTCATTCAAACTAGTCATTTGTAGTAGTCAAGATTTTAGGGTTTGAAGTGATTGGATTGAAAATGGGAAAATGTATTTGAGGATTCTCTGGAGCAGAGAGAGTGAGATTCTGAAATGAAAATGCAACAATGTAGATTCAAGAGGGAAGAAGATGTTTCAATATTATGGGAACTTGAATCACCTCTTTCGAAGTAGGGTTTCAGCTAGAAAGAGTAAGAACAATGGACGGTCTGAAATGGGGTTTTAAAAAGACTCGAGAGGGTTTTAGGGCTTTATGAGTTTTAGATGAAGGAGTTGGGTTTCGGACGAAAGATAGGATTTTTAGACATCATGAAAATTTAATTTCAGATGATATGGGTTGAGTTACATATGGTCCAAAAAAAATAAATGCAGAAAGTCTCTGAAACTATATAAAAAAGTCTAAAGGAACATCTGAAATAACCTAAATATGAAATTAAGTCAAAATAATGATTACAAAAGATCTAATGAGGATTGAAATTCCAATTCAAGATCTTAAAACATGAGATTTCCCAAATAGGCTTAACTTAAACCTTGGGATCATAATGATCATAAAGATTAATTTCATTCCATTCAGCACAAATCATTTGAAAAACATACATGATATGAATGACTAGCATACACATAAAAATATGATATTAAAAACATGTAACTCAGAGCATCGCATAATGATCATATGATAGGCATATAATGCACTAAGATCTAATATGTCAAGCTCCCTATCCCTTGTTATATGGATTAAGCAACCACTTAAGATATGTCATGTACTAACTGCTTATGGTTCTCAAGCACACTTACATTAACAAGGTTATGCTATGTCCTTTGGTAACCACTTAGGAATGGGTCCAGATGGGTTAGTGGCATAATACTTTGGTACCCATAATTTCTTTGGTGCCACTAAACTAATGTTTGGAGATTGTATGACATTTATTACTTTTGTAACATTTTTAGGAACCCAAATTAGGTCCTGTTTGGGTTTGTGTTTTCTTCCAGAATGATTAATCGATTGCCTTTATTGTTGTCCCCCTTTTCTCTTTGGTTTCATTTTCAACAAGGTGGAGGTCAAGGTTTTTCTAAGGCGGCCTTGACCAACTCAAGCTCATTAATGGTACATTGTTTATCCTTGAGCATATCATTTTCTTCCTTTAATTTGGAGCATTCATTGGTTATTCTAAATAGCTCCTTTTTTATCTTCTCGTATTTGGCTTCAAAAAAGTTGAAATCATCGTATAGATTTTCTAAAGCTTCTTGAAAATTGGGAGGTTTAATTTTGGACATTCCTCATCTTCATGGATAGCCATGAGACTGATGTAGGTGAATTATTGTTCTTTAGTCTCACTTGGGCTTTCATGCTCTAAGCTTTTTAACATCTCTTCTTCCTGTACATGAATGTTAGCTTTGGTCCATTAGACTTGATTGGTTCTTTCATAATCCAATTTATCCCAATGTTTTTAGCAGAATTGCACATGGAAATTTTTTCAAACTCTAATGGGGATAAAGAGTAGTAAAGGTAGTTCTTAGCCTTAGAGTCTTTCTCTACTGATTGTACGTCCTATGGGGTATATCTATTTTCATTATTGAAGACAACTTTTTCATTTCTAATAGTAAGCCACAACTGGTAATCTATGGCTATTATGAAATTTTGCATCTTTGTTTTCCAAAACCCATAATTGGTGCCATCAAATAATAGAGGTCTAGAAATTGACTATCCCTTTACGGGTGTGTAGTGGAATAAGTTGGTCATTTAGGGATCTCTTCACAAGTTAGAATATTTAATAATCAAGCATAACTAGTGAAGCCCGATCTAATACTAACTGTTGGTCCCATTCAGTAGGTAGCTCAAGAAGGGGGGAGGGGGGGGGGGGGGGCGGGGCGGGCGCGACGGGGGGTAAAAATTAGAATTTTAAAAATTTTGGCCAAATTAAAATAAATTGCTAAAAAAATGGAATAAATCACACAACATGACTATTTTTATAATGGTTTGGTCTAACCTGGTACCTATTTCACTCTCGGAGTCAGCCTTCCTTGCTGCACTCAAGTTTAACTAACAATGGTTGGGTTTCCTAAGCTTACCAACAAACTCTTACAACCATTGGTTTTTAAGCTCACCAACAAACTTATATATAGATTGGTTTCTATCATGCCCCGCCTTCCAAGGCTCGACTTACCTTTTCTGCATTGTATTTCACCTTGAATTGCCCACTTTTAGGGTGGGGTACTCTGCCCAAAAATTCGACAGAGCCGCCTCTGAATTTCATTCATTCAAACTAGTATAATATTTATCAAATAAAATAAGAAAATAACATAAACTCTAAAACACATGCCCACACTCCCACAGCCTAAGATCGGCCCAAATCATGATGAAAGTGTCCATAATTGGGATCATATCATTCTAGTACAACATCAAATATACCTATCTATGATATGCCATCATACATTAATTGAAATATTTTCACTACAATTACGCAAACCCAATTGAAATATAATTATCCATCATTTGGAACTTTTGAGTCTAATTATACAATTGCATACAATTTTAAATCCAAATTACAATACCACACATATTTTCTCTAAAATATAATAATGATCATCATCTTTGTGCTCCCTTGCTTGACCTGCCAGCTAAAAATATAAATAAGAAGGCAAGAGTCTAGGCAACTCAATAAGTAGGTATGTAATAACAAAATATAATCAATAATCCAGATACATTGTATTCATTTTCAAAATAGATTCAATTCATGCTAAATGTTTCCATATCTCAAACATTGATTGCCATTTCATCATTATCATTATCAAATTCCACAATTTACAAATGCTCTTCAATGGGATGTTCTTCATCCCTTTCAACAGACAACCATATACAAAAATAATAATCCTACAACAGACATCACTAGCCCCATGTAAGGGATACCCACTATCTCGACAAATACAATGCATCAATTTCAAAACAGAATGGATGTTCACAATCCCCAACCAAAACAACCATGCCTGAATATAATTAAATGAGATTTTCATCCCCAATCGTACAATATAATTAATCAAAGGAGGGGTGTTTACATACCTCAGGTTCTTTGTTCCCAACCATTCCTCCAACTCTATGCCTTTTCATCCTTCTCAGAGCATCCTGTACAGGGTCAAATCACATTCATTACAAACATAGCTCAAACTAATTTCTTCTAAACTAATGAATATGATCTATGTCTAAACCCATATATCTCAATAGAGAATCTTAAATAATTTCCATATTTAACTATATAAAATCCAAATCCTTATACAAAATAATTAACATGCCATTAACTTCAATGATCAAAACAAATCAGCTAGTTAAGACCTTAACTTGTCCAATTTGTCACTTAAACACTTTATAGTCAAAATCCTTTTTGAACCAAATTGGGTCTGTCCAAAAATTAGATTTTTCATTCCCAAACAATCCAAACAAGTCCTGAAATAGTTTAATTCATGTCTTAATTGTTTTTTACCATAATTATTACTTATAAACTACTAATTTGGGGAAAAATCATTGTTCAAAGATTGGTTAGAAACCCTAGCTAGCCAAATCCATGGATTATTATATCCAAATCACTATAATCGACCCATAAAATCATTTTCCCCATGATTTTCATACAAAATTCATCATTTTGCCCCAAAAATTCCATAACTCCAAAACTCTAGTTCAATATAAGACATGAATTAGAATGGGGAAAATGACTTACCATGTAATTCGAAGATGTCTTCTTCCATGAACAAGAATTTAAGGTCGAAGCTCCCATTAGTTTACTTTGCTTGCAAGAATTCAATTCTTTTTTCATTTCCACCATTCAAATACTAAAAACCCATTTTCCTTAGCATGCTTGGATGATAATCTCTCAAAATCCACTTATTTCCAAGTCTAAATGATAAGAACTTGGATCAAACGGGCCTAGGACATGAAGTTTGGGACCTGGAAGAAGAGACGAGATGGATAGAGAACCCTTGTCGCAATAGAGAAAAGCCTTGCCGCGGCAAGTCTTACTGGACAGCCAAAATATGCAATTTTTAGAGCCTTCCCATAATCAAAAATGAGCTTGTCGAGGCAGAAAATTGCCTTGCCGGGGCAAGGTCCTACTGGATGCCAAAAAATGTGTTTTCTGGAGGGCAAGCTCTTTCTTTCCAATATAGTGATAGTATTTTGAGCATAACTTTTGTATAAGATGTCCAAATGACCTTATTTTTGAGGCTTTGAAAATCCAACTTCAAGAGATACAACTGTTATGTCTGAATTATTTTTTCCCATAATTATTATTTATAAACTACCAATTTGGGGAAAAATCATTGTTCACAGAGTGGTTAGAAACCCTAGCAAGCCAAATACATGGATTATTATACCCAAATCACTATAATCAACCCATAAAATTATTTTCCCTATGATTTCCATACAAAATTCATCATTTTCCCCAAAAATTCCATAACTCCAAAACCCTAGTTCAATATAAGACATGAATTCGAATGGGAAAAATTACTTATAATGTAATTTGAAGATGGTCTTCTCCTATGAACAAGAATCTAAGCTCAAAGCTGCCATCAGTTCACTCCACTTGCAAGAATTCAAATCTTCTTTCATTTCCGCCATTCAAATACTGAAAACCCATCTCCCTTAGCATGCTTGGATGATAATCTCTCAAAATCTACTTCTTTCCAAGTCCAAATGATAAGAACTTAGATCAAACAGGGCTAGTACATGAAGTTTGGGACATTGGAGAAGAGACGGGATGGATAGAAATGAAAACGGAATGGGCCAAGTCTCTAGTAAGTCAGATTTTCTAATGCTCTGATGTGCCAACGAACCCTTGCCGCAGCAGAGAAAAGCCTTGCCATGGCAAAAAATTGCCTTTTCATAATAAGAAAAAGTCTTTCGCAGCAAGGTCCTATTGGATGCCAAAAAATGTGTTTCATAGAGGCTTGTCGTGGTAGAGAAAAGCCTTGCTGTAGCAAGCTCCTTCTTTCTGACATAGTGATAGTATTTTGAGCATAAATTTTGTATAAAATGTCCGAATGAACTAATTTTTGAGGCATTGGAAAGATAACTTCAAGGGATACAACTGTTATGTTAAAAATGTTTTCCAATTCATCCACCAAATATGTCTAAAATTTCCATACAATTGACCCATCTTATTCATCCCATTATTTTTTAGTCATTTGGAACAGTTTTGGTGTTTTTGTCATAACTTCCTCATATGACATCATAATTAAGTGATTTCTCTTCTATTGGTCAGATAATTTCATGATATACAACTTTTATGTTGAATACTATTTCAAATTAACTCTTTTTTGAATTTAGCATTTTCACTTATTAAAGATCAACATAGCCCCTTTTTACATCAAACATTTTAAATCTCCCTTAATCACTTCTCACACATCACATACATGAAATAAATTATGTTCATACCATTCACTACCTCATTTGAGTTCAATTATCAAAAATACCTATTTAGTTGTTTTTAACCGAATTCTCTCAGAATTTTTTCTATAAATGACTCCACATTCCAATTTTATTCCAAATTACTCCCAAATCTTAAACCAAGATTCCCCACACATCATAATGCCTACGATAATCATATTAGGTCATTCCTATAGATCATAATCGTACCTTTGCTCAATTTTACTATTTTAGTTCTTTTCTTCTTATTATTTTTATATATCCCAGAATACTGAAATTTATAGAATCCATGGTCCAAACTCTACCCATATCCACATGAGCAAATTTCAATCACCTCAAACATCATATAAGGCTATTCATTTGTTGAATTTTTTGTGATTTTGTGAAAATTGCCTATTGATTTCTTTTCACGGAATATTCAACTCAATAGTTCAAAATTGAAAAATCATCTCTAAGGTTCAATTTAGAACCTCATACATGTCACATTATACCTAATAAGTATGCTTCATTAGTCATTAAAGTCATATGCATGACTTTACTCAAAATCACTACTTGGGTCAACTTCACTCAAAACTACTAATGAAGTCATTCTCTTTGTTAAATTTAATTTTTTATAACAAATTTCTTTATAAAACACCATGTATCACCTCAATTCCTCATTTTATTGAAATGTGAAAAATTTCCCCTAAATTTCAACACCATAGGTGTTCCAGTTTCTAAGCTCACCAATGAACTTATACAAACAACAGGTCTCTTTACTTGCTAGAGTAAACTGACAAAAGGAAAACTTGTACTTCTATTTTCCTATTGCTTAGGCTGATTGTACAATGATTAAATACACAACAATAAATGAATAAAATAATTTAAAAATGTTGAAATCAAACTCTAGAAGATTGTAGATGATTAAGCTTTGAACACAAATCTGTGATCATTCTCCCTTGTCCTCCTTTGAATTGTTAACCATAAACAGTTTCTTATTTCTCCTTTTATACTAGATTTTGAAATCTGCTTGTTGGAGAAGATGATATTCATTAAATATGAGTGAATCACTGAGATTTTTCAACCATTGCACCATTCTCCTAGCTTCATATCGTCTAGAATAAGCATGTTTGGAATGTCAAAGAAGGCGTCATCGAAAGTTCATGCTATAGAAGTTGTTCTTAGCTTTGGTCCGCCTGAGGTAGTAAATTTGCAACGTTTGAAGTTATGTAACTTGAGCTTCTTACGATAGACACGATCCGGCTTCGTTCGAAGTGCTTCACAATGTCTGAAATAAGTTTTTCATAATGTCTGAAGCAGCTGGGGTTTCTTAGCCACGCGTCTGACTTCAGCTTCATCTAAAATTGGTTTGACAATGTTTGAAATAAAATTTTAGCATGTTCGAACCTTGCCTTCACATCGTCTGAAATTTGGGACTTAGAAATTTTTGGACTAGGATTCAAGAGAGGCATTCTAAGCGGATTTTGGTACGTCAAAAATGATATCTTTTGAGCATTCGAAACAATGTTAGGTTTCCACCATCGTGGCTTCATACTTTAGCATTGTCAAAACTTGGCTTCACGTCCGAACCTAATTTCGCAATGTTCGAACTTGGTTTCACAGCATCCAAAGCATCCTGTTATTCGTCTAAAGCATACTTTGAATCTTTGCTTGCATTAGAGACTTGGCATCTGATCTTGTTTACTTCAGTAACTCACTTCAACACATCTGAAGCATGTCCAAAGCTTGCCTTTGAAACTTGTTTGATACCAAACACATCCTTCAACAAAATAGATTAGCCTTGGAAACTCAGATCATTTATTTGAAATATTTTCATACATAATGATTCTTGCATCTACAGTCTTCATTCTTCATGTTTTGAGTTTGTTCTTTATGATTTCATGTGTCATTTGCGTCTTAAATTCTCTTCTAAGTTCAGTGTCATTCTTTCTTTTGAGTATTCACATTTTTTCCTATATTTGGTGAATCTCGTCTCTAATATAATCTTGTGTGCACTATCTACTTAACTGAAGTTATTTCTCTGATCTATTTTATATGCTTATGACTACAATACTAGAAAATATAACTATCAATACCTTAACCATTAATTCATATGTTTTTAAACATCATCAAAACTTAGCCGTTTAAATACATTCATCATCAGAATAAAGCTAGCAAAGGAGGTTTGGATCAACATTCAGCCCTCTGAAAAACAAATGTAGGTATTGGTCCAAATGTAGCCTAATACTCTCTCTAGTATGATTCGTCATTCTGTCCATCATGCATTAGATCATTTCAGAGCAACCAGAGCATGGCATATGCTGCGGCCGCCCCAATTCAGCAACAAAAGTACATTATGCAACTCAGGCATGGCTTGGCCGGAGTCACCTCACCACTTGACCCTGGCCAGTTGTGTTATGTAAGCCATATGTATTAGGGTGTTTGAGACGTGAAAATGTTATAAGCCCAAGAGCTTACAAGTTACCAACTCTGGGAGGCAGATTTAACGTACGCGGATTGTGTTCGGCATCCCAACGACACCTCGGAAATGGCGAAACTAAAAGGCAATCCCGCCAGGGGTTCTCTTCCCCTTGGAATTTCTCTACATCGTCAGTTGGTGGCCCATGTTCAGTGGGCAGGAAATCAGGACAATATTTCTCTTTTTAATGATTGACAGTGCAAATTGGGCCTGGTTGATTGGAGTTGGGGTCAACTCAATCATAATCTACTTTGCAAAATTGCTGATCCTATCTTAAGAAAATTTGACTGGCTTTGGGAGTGGACTATTAGA
Organism: Pouteria campechiana; assembly: GCA_036873735.1. Lineage (NCBI taxonomy): Eukaryota > Viridiplantae > Streptophyta > Magnoliopsida > Ericales > Sapotaceae > Pouteria > Pouteria campechiana. The sequence continues at coordinate 8,569 of JAYJMB010049265.1, forward strand.
GTTGAAAATTTAAGGAAATAATCTTGATTATTTAAATTTTTTAGATAAATATCTTATATTAATTGCAATATAAAAACATTAAAGATTTGTTTTCAACACTAAAATGCAAACAAATAGAAAAGTAAAGAGGTGAGTGTGGAAAAAGGGTGAGCATGAGAAAGTCAGGGAATAAATTAGATAATTTAGGAATATCTAAAATTGGGTTGGCTTGGATCAGGCTGTCGACCACTCAATCCAACCTAATCCAATCCAAACTCATTTCTGTGTCCGGGATTGTCAGGCTCAGTTCGTGTCCGAGCCAATGTACGCCATAATCAAGCCCCCAAATGCCATGGCCATTTTTGGTCAGGTTTCGAATTCGTCGGAATCATTTGGTATCACTGTTGGCCCATTTGACAATGTTTTCTTGTTTTGGGACGCATAAAATATGTGCAACGATTATAGTCACTGTGCTTTTCATGCTCCAATAACTTCAGACTTTAGTGGTGCTAAAGATTGCTGTTCTAACAGCAATGCAAGTGACATGGATGTATCATACCAAGGAATGGGGGTGACTTCACCGACTTTATCATCTTTCTTGGGATGTGTGTGTATAAGGTGGGACAAGAAAGAAGGTTTGACACAATTTTTCAAGAGAACGCAAAGAGGAATGGTAAAGTACGTGAGAGTTGTAGACCCATGTTGTCTCTCTCTTACCTTAACTTTCTTGCGGGCCAGAAATTGAACTCTTGGGATTGTCTAATCAAGGAGATTTTTTGGAATTTAAACTGAACATTTGAGATTGTCTAATCAAGGAAATTTTTCGGATATTAAATTTAACTTTCGGGATCGTAGTATAATCGAGGAGATTTTCTGGCGTGGGGCCCAGTGGAGAGTGGCATAGATTAAAGATCACTGAACTGCTGGCCTCTGCTTCATAAAAAAGGAACCATATATCGCAGACTGTAAAAGAAATTTTAGGTTTGGTTTATTACAGACTATAATATGATTTAACCAACTTCCATAAAATGAGAGAGGCACACATGTCGCTCTTTCACTTGAACGCCAAAGCTAGCTTTGTCTGTCTTATTAATGGAGCAGAGCTAAGTGCTGTATCTTCATCCCTTATTTTGCATTATCTAGTGCTCATTCCAAATTTTGCCAAATCTTCCTTTCATTATTCTTATTTTAAAATAAGATAATCTTCTTACTTGCCGACAACATGCATGACCCGCTGCTCTTGCAAAAGAACTCAGCATTGACAATTGCCACTACCTTTGCAATAGCTAGAGAGATATTCACGTTCGTGTTAAGGTAACCATCCGTCCACATGAACAGAAATCGAACGCATGCCACACATTTAATTGCATCTAGACTATTTAAATTAGTAGTTCAACTCAAGTGAACAACACGAGCAAAAAGTGGATGGTATTCATGATCCTAACCCCAACTGACGGATGAACAATGCTACTCATTCTCCCATTTTTGACTCTTAGGATCAGACCCACTAGGCAAATTTTTGGATATGATTGGATTTCACACTCGGTCACACGCTTTCAACGGTTTGGATTGCAAAACATATGTGCCACTTGTATGCTAGCTATGTGCATTGCTGTGGATCACTTTAGTTTATCTGATAGTTTATCACTACTTTAGCAGTGAGACTGCCTTAACTTCAGAAAGATTAAAATATCTTCTTGTAGGAGGAGTTGATGGAGACGTGTTCTCAGATACACATCCAATGATTAGACACGAAGGTATTAACTTTGACCCAATCTTAATGCACAATTGTTCAAAGCAGTTTTCTCATGGATTCTCTTCCATATGCAAATCTACTTTACAAAAACTAGATGGCTTATTGAGCTAGACTATTATATTGTCTTAACGCATTTTAAAAATGGTGATAACTCTTTTAACTTTCATGTTTACTGTCGATTACTTTAATCCGACATTATGGATGAAGCACGAGTTCATAATAAGAAGCTTCTTTTCTCATGAACTTTGGCATGTTAGACTTTGGTCTTACTATGCATTTGTCAGTTGTTTAATTGAAGGGTTAGTGTAATGCCCTGCCCATCCTGGGCTGTTACTCCATTTTACACCGTAAATCCATTATAATTATACAATAATTTTCCCACTTCTAAAGTAGAATTGCTATAGCCTCTTTCTGCAGTGTTTGACTAAGGCTTATATGTGTCGCTATTTTTCCTATAATTTTTCTATTTTTAAGGGAATACTCTGCTTGAAATTTAGCAGAATCTCCCTTGAAATATGTAAGTTAAAAGCCTATAAATATGATGATTGTGATAAACGATAATTTAAATGATTACACATCAAATCCTAATCATAAAAGGCTAACATAAATCAAAAACTAATCACACCCACACTTTCTGTCCTAAGGTCGAAACCAATCCTAATGGCAACCCGATTTAGGGAAATTCTATCACAAACTATACATGAGTCATTATGACATGCCATACTATTTCATTTAAGACCATTTAATTATAATCACATAAACACATAATGAATTTACAATTACATACATACACAATAGGATCCCAATCCCAATACATCATATCATCATGAATACAACACATTATTATCTCATGCTGAGATGAACAACACAAAATAATTATATCATGAGGCGCAAATTCTCATTCTTTTAATGCACGCCTTACGCCTTTCTAGCATATAATAATAGAAGTCAGATATCGTGCCTTGTAATCACCGCATATCAATATTATGTTCAACAAGCATAAAATACAAAATTGTGCCATTTAGGCACGCCATACATAATTATACTTTATCATAGAATGTTTCTCATTCCATTAATACACACATTTATATAATATGGTATGATACATATCATTTAGTATAATAACCTGGGATACTCTTTATCCCCAAAATTCATTTACATGTTCAAAAGAATCATAGACTAGACAATTATTATCCCTGTTACACAATATAATCACCTTATATCATAATCACCCACTATTTCAATCTACGGATACTCTCTATCCCTTGCATTTAGATAGTCATATACAAGAATAATGTATTTATGCCTAAAATAAGGAATAACATTTATTCTTGACATTCAGTAATTATAAAACATCATAAATCTTATTCTTTAAACTGTTGGTCCCTTATGCAATGGTAGCTTAAGAGCGGGGGTGAATTGAGCTTTTGAAACTTTTGGCCCAAATCAAATGATTATAGTACTACAAAAATAAATAAAACAAATTGCATAATAAATAGCATAAGATTTTTATAGTGGTTTGGCCCTTCCTGGGTTCCTACTCCACTTCTCTAAGTCAGTCTTGTCTACTGAACTTAGGTTCCACTAATACCTTGATCAACCTAGTCAAATACACTTTGGTTTTACAACTAGCTCACCAACCAATTTATTGGTTTTCCAAGCAAACCAGAAACTTACATAACCTGTTGGTTTTCCAAAGCTCACCAAAAAACTTACACCCTTTCAACAAGTTTTCTACTTGCTTTTTAATACATAAACCTCAAGCACTCTGCTAGTGTTGCTAAATACTAAAAGAAGTGTACAGATAAATGTCTCTTAACTAGGCAGACTTCTACAAAGATTCAGAATTCTGAGTAAAAAAATAAGCAATAAGAGTAAAAGATTCAAACTCCTTGATCGAGTAGAGATTTGAACTTGGAGAGCTTTGATTGAGTTGTATTCATTGGATTTGATCTTTGAAGGAAGATTTTGAATACTCTTCATGTGATCAACAAAGGTTGAATGATATTAAATCCGGTTATTTTCTTCTGCTTTTGAATCTCTCGTTTATAGGTTGGTAGAGACTTTTCATTTGCTAATCTTGGCAGACATTCAAAAGTTTGAAAATATTTTTCTTTACTTATCTTTTGTTTAACGTCTGACTTTACTGCATTCTGGTATCGGTCTGCTACTTCTGTCACTGACTTTTCCAAACGTTCACTTTTTATGTGAGGTGTTCCGAAGAGATGAGTGAATAGTTGGTGTCTTGACTGTTTGGATTATGTGAATTATTTTCTTTAGATTTTCAGAAGTAATTTTAATCCTACTCAGTTGCGACATTCATTTGCAAATAGAAGTTTAGATTTTTTGAACTTTATAATGTCTTCTAGAAAATTGATCCGAAGATTGTTTAAACATCTTCGAAGCATGACTTAACATCTCCGAAGATTGTTCGAATCTTTTCTGAAACTTGGCTTCAAGTTCTCCAAAGCATGGTTGTTTACTCCGACGTATAGTTGATTATCTCCAAAGCTTGTCTTGTTATTTCCGAAGTGTCTTGTAAATTGTCCGAAACATTCATGACTTCTCCGAAGCTTTTCAACTTTCTCTGAAGCATGCTACAACTTGTCTGAAGCTTCTTTGTGCTTTTAATGAAACATTCTTGATAATTCTGAAGCTCTCTTGATTATTTTCGAACGACGTTGTGACTTGTTCGAAGAAATCTTGATTATCTCTGAAGTGCACTTATAAGATCTCCGAAGCTTTGAAAAAGACTTTGAAGTATGCTTTAATATTTTTCGAAGTGTACTTGTGACAAGTCCAAGACTTGCTTTGAGAATTCTGAAACTTGTTTTTCACTTTTTTCCAAAGGCATTGTGATGATTTCTAAAGCTTACAAAGAGGATTCCAAAGTGTGGTTGAACATTTACGAAGCTTATTGTTTTTACTCACAGACTTGTTCAAAGCTTGCTAATTGTCTCTGAAGTTTCTTTGCATTCTTTCTGAAGTGAACTGCAACCACTCTGAAGTTGATTGTACCCTGTCCAAAGCTTGTTGAGGCATCTCCAAACTATATCAAGTCATTTTTTTGAAGCTTTAACCATTTTCTCTGAAGTGTCCAATTATCTTTAAGATTGCGCTGATAGATCTCTGAAAATACATTGAGAAATTTCTGAAGCAATCCAATCTTTTTCGAAGTTGCTTCTTTCGACTCCTAATCATGTCTTCAATACTTCAGAAATTCTATTTTCTTGAATTAAGTATATATGAAGTTTATATACTTAATTTTGAAAGAGCATTTACTTCATATCTTCCTTTTGTCATTATAAAGATTATTCTCAAGTTGAATGATTTAAACTTTCTGTAACATTCTTGAAAATAAGATGTTAGTACCTTAATATTTCACTCATGCTTTTACTCATCATCAAAATATACTTGATTAAGAATGTTCGTCATCAAAATCAAGCTAGATAACATGGTTCAACATTCTCCCCCTTATTGATGATGTCAAAATAGTGAGCGATGTACCTTTTAAAACTTGCGTAATCATAGATCTAATGCAAATTATTTTGCAGATATTTCAAAAAAATTTCAATTGGCTAATTTAGATTAGATCCCCCTAAATTGATGCATATTTTGTTATAGAAATTTTATAAATATCACCAAAAATTTTCAATGCATCACATTTTATGACAAAAGTTTTATGTCATACATTTTTCTCCTCCTTTTTGTCATAATTAAAAATGTAAAAACAAGTATTAATAGTTATTTGTAATCATGTGAAAGAAATGCATATATATATAGAAATGTTGAAAAGTTATAATGCAGATACATGAGAGAAAATACAAAAAGTATTACATCAGAGAAAAAAAATTTACAGTAGATCTATTTTGGTGGTTTGGGTTTTCTTTGATATATCTTTAAAAAGACATCTTGCAAAGGTGGAAGTGGTAGTTTGGGTACAGAAGAAGATGGTTGGGGTGCAAAAGAAGATGAAGAGGGCTTGGATGTTTTAGCCCTTTTTGGTGGAGGAGGAGGGATAAAAAATGGATCCTGTGGAATTGCTACAGGAGGTTCATGCATGTATGCAATGGGTCCACAGCTATGAACATAAATGATATTAATTCTTTCTCGATATTTTGGACCCAGCAGTTCAGGAAAGACTGAAGGAAGCCCTTTCAGGAGAGCTTTTGTGTTTGCATTCAACCAAGCTCTATATTCCTCATGGTACAGTGTGATTGTCTCATAGGGAGCCTTCTCATGTCCTTAGGAGGTGGAATTCTTGCTTTCCTCTTTGGTTTGGAAGTGGATGCCTATAAGAAAGAAGGTGATGGTTTTGGTTTGAAAACTGGCTTTGGTTTTGGTTTTGGGGTTGGTTTTGATTTTGGAATAGCAGGTGGCATTTTGGTTTTGGTAGTGGGAGGAGGTGGTTTGGTGAGATTTTTGGCTATTGAAGTAGATGAAGAAGGTGGAAGAGGTTGACTCCAAGGTTTACTGATGGCATGGATATAATTAGGATGGCATGGATATAATTAGGATATAATTATTTGATGAAAATCCTAATTATTTTCATCAAATACCTAATCCAATCAGGATGGCATGGATATAATTAGGATTTTCATCAAATTATTTCTTTTTGGAGGGAGGTGGATGATTTAATGTAGTAGCATCGGTCCACTCAGGTAGAATTTCTCAATTCATTCAGGAACTATTATTCCTCTTCTGAGAAATTTCAACACTAAATCCATGGGATCTTCAAATGGTGATGGAATATAGGTAACAAACGGTTGGGAGGTAGACCACGCGTGATTTTCTGTTATTGGAGCTGATGGTGGTGGTGATGCCAATGGAGTAGAAGATGGTGGTGAGGAGGAGTTGATGGTAGATGTGGAAGTAGAATGTATGGAATAATGGAATTCATATCAGTAGGTTAACTCATGACTAAGCAACCTTTTGAATGACAAAGGGTGATGATGGATGAGGAGGTGAAGGAGAAGACTCCACTGTTATTGGTGAGGTTGGTCTTGGTGGAGAGAAATGATGTGAAGAGTGAGTTTGAGATTAATAAAATGAGTTTGAGGTGAAGTGAAATGAGGTTGACCTATGAGTGATTCTTCTAGAGGTTGTAAAGAATCAAGTTTTCATTCAATTCTATCAGCTTTAAGAATCATTGAAGACATAGCAATGGAATGGTTACATTTCATTTCAATTATTTGAAGAAGTAAACTTTGAGTAAAATATTCTATCATAGTTATTCTGTCTTCTAGGTCCTTTATGAGAATTGGTGGAGAGGGAATTGAAGAAGTGGATGGTTGATCAGTATGAGATGGTCTGATGGGTGAAGGGGATTTGATAGGAGTGTGAGATGGTACTTTTGCTACTGCTATATCTCTATGTTCACTTTCTCTCAAAATTTCTTGCACAATATCTTCTATATAAACTCTTCGTTCCTCTCTTGGAATATCTTCTGTTCTCTCTGCTTCTCTTAGTTCTTCTCTGCTAGAGAACTCTTCCATTCTTCCTACCAGTGAACTAATGAACTCTTGTCTTTTAGTTCTTTCTTCTTCTTCTTCATAAATGGGGTTTTTTTTGTCTTGGCTCATTAGCCTGTTCTATAACATCTCTTTTCTCTAGACTTTCATTAGCTCTGGATCCTTTCAACTGAGTTGCTCTTCTTGGTCTTTTAGTGATCCAACTTTGTTTAGTATGCTAAAAGCCCATCCTTTTGAAAGCTTGCTCATCCAATCTGTCAGTGTATCTTGGAAGATCTTCTTCTTCATTGGAGAGATTTACTCTTGCTTCCTTGATCAACTTGGTCAGAGCCATACCATAAGGCAAAGAAAACCTTTTGGTGCTCTTGATTAAGTGGATATGATCTATCATCAGTCTTGCCAAATTCAACTTTCTTCTATTCTTTAATGCTCACATGATTATGGCATCCTTTTCATATATATCCCCTGCTGCTCCTCTTCTGGGGTATACGTTGTTCATAATAATGAGGCATGCTAGCCTGAGGTTTGCATTCAAGTGACTAGCATGCAAATCATTTTCTTTCTCATCTATCTCAGTTTCAACTAAGTCTGAAAATATCATTTCCTTTGAAAGCCATACAATCTCCTCTTTTTCTTCAGGGAGATTGAAGCAATTCCTTAAACTTTCTTGAGATAGCTCTATTTCTATGCCTCCAATCCATGATCTTTCTATTCTGGTGTTGAGAGTATAGATTAAAGTCCTCACCAGTCTCGATATAAGTTATCTCTATGATTGACATAGGCATCCCAGCCTTGTATTTCAACCATTCTGATACTTCAAATCGTATTCCAAATGCTCTGAAAATAAAAATCTTCCCTTTGATTATTTTTCTTTCCTCATATTTTTTTGAGAACCCAGTATAATCAGATGAGCTATTTCGGAAGATTACCTTTAGAGTATCAGATTCTCGCCTTGCCTTCTTGATTGTCCTCTATGGTGGAGAGCTTTCCCTTTCCTTTCTCTTGCTTTTTGCACCTGTTGTAAAAAGATATCTAAATATTTATTTTACAGCAATATGATGTGACTCTTTTGGTTCTTATTGCAATCTAGCACACTTGCATACACTAAATATTATGTTAGGTATACTAGCAGTTAAATATAGCAGAGATCCTATTATGCTTTCGTAAAGTTTTTGACTAATAGACTTACCTCTTTTATCTTTGTCTATTTTTATTAAAGAACTCATTGGAGTCTCATACCTTTTCCATCTTCAATGTTGAATTTCTTTAGGAGTTCTTTTGTATATTTGGCTTGCTGAATGAAAATTCCTTCTTTCATTTGCTTAATTTGCAGTCCTAAGAAGAAGTTAAGTTCACCCATCAAGCTCATTTCAAATTCTCCTTGCATTATCTTAGAAAATTCCTTGCAAAGATTTTCATTACTTGCACCAAATACTATATCATCAACATATACTTGAACTATAAGAATATTCTTTATTGCATGCTTAATGAAGAGAATAGTATCAATTTTGCCTCTTGAAAAGCCTTTTTCAATAAGAAATTTGCTTAGCCTTTCATACTAGGCTCTAGGAGCCTGTTTAAAACCATAAAGGGCTTTCTTGAGTTTGAATACATGTTCTGGGTTATGAGGATCTTCAAACCCAGGGGGTTGTTCTACATAGACCTCTTTATTAATAAATCCATTCAGAAATATACTCTTGACATCCATTTGATATAACTTGAAATTTATAAAGGATGCAAATGTAAGAAGCATTCTAATAGCTTCAATCCTTGCAAAAGGAGCATATGATTCTTCAAATCAATGCTTCCTCCTGATAGTACTCATTTGCTATTAATCTTACTTTATTTCTTACTAGAATTCCAGATTTGTCTAATTTGTTCCTAAAGACCCATTTAGTTCCTATAGCAAATTGATGAGTTGGTCTTGGAACAATAGTCCACACATTATTTCTTTTGAATTGGTCTAATTTTTCTTACATAGCTGAAATCTAGTTTTCATCTTCTAAAGCTTGTTCGATGCAAGTTGGTTCTATTTGTGAAATAAAAGCAAAATTGCCACATACTTGGTGAAATGAAGATCTGGTTCTAACTTTATCATAGACATCACCAATTATCTTACTTTCAGGGTGATCATGCATAAATTTCTAATCTTTGGGATCATTACCTTCATTATTTACCTCAGTGATGGATGATTCATTTTCTGTTTCTTCTTCATCCATTTGTGTTTCTGATTGATAAGGTTCTCTTTCCTTGTCTTGTATTTTTATTTTCTCAACTGAGGTTGTTAGTTCACCTATCTTATCATCAAAATCACTTGACCTCATAGAGGAGTTAGTATTTTCATCAAATTTTATATGAATAGATTCCTCTATAGTCTTACTTTTTAGATTATAGACTCTAAATGCTTTATTAACAATAGAATAACTAAGAAAGATGCCTTCATCAAATTTATTTTCAAATTTCCCCTGATTTTCTTTGCCATTGTTGAGAATAAAGCATTTATACTCAAAATCATGAAAATATGATATATTTGGTTTCTTACCATAGTATAATTCAAATGAAGTTTTGTTGAGTATTGATCTAGCAAAGATTCTGTTAATAATATAACATGTTGTGTTCATTGCTTCAGCCCAAAAATATTATTGGTGACTATATTTACTCAACATTGTCCTTGTCATCTCTTGCAAGGATCTATTGTTCCTTTTAGTTACTCCATTTTGTTGGGGTGTTCTTAGTGCAGAGAAAGTTTGGAGAATTCCATTATTTTTACAAAAATTAGTGAATCTATGGTTTTAAAATTCTCCACTATGATCACTCCTTATGGCTACTACATGAGAGCTTTGTTCATTTTGTACATGTTTGGAAAATACCTCAAAGAATGAAAAGCTTCATCTTTAGATGCTAGAAACATTACCCAGGTAAATCTACTAAAGTCATCTACAATGACATATGCGTAATGTTTCTCTTCAAGGCTTCTTGTTCTCGTTGGACCAATTAAATCCATATATAGCAATTGAAGAGGTTTAGTTATGTATACTTCTTTATTTGATTTGAATGATTCTTTTACTTGCTTACCTTTGATGCAAGCATCACACAACTTATTGTCAAATTTGAGTTTTAGTAACCCAACAACTGGATCTTTATTATATAATCTTTCAATCAGATTTTTGTTGGCATGTCCTAATCTTCTATGCCATACCATGGGTTCATTTCACTTATAATAAGACATTTGACTTGGATATCACATAAATTCACCAAATGCACATTTTTATGTTTCTTTCTAAGTATAATAACTGAATTTGTACTATCTAAAATAGAACAAGTATGAGATTCAAACACAACTTTGGAACCATTGTCACAGAATTGACTTATACTCAAAAGATTGTATTCCAATCCTTCTACTAATAAAACATTTGAAATTATAATAGAGGGAGGTTGACCAATTTTATCAATTCTAACCACTCTACCTTTTCCATTATCCCCAAAGGTAACTGTTCCTCCATTCTTAACTTTAAGTTCTATGAATAGCTCCCTTTCTCTTATCATGTGTTTTGAGCAACCACTATCAATTTACCACTTTCTATTCTCTGTGGCTCTCAAATACACCTGCAGTAATAAATTTAAGTTGTGTAACTTTTGGTACCCATTTAGGAATGGGTCCAGGTGGGTTAGTAGAAGAGTATTTGGGCATCTATTATTTTTTAGATGCTACTAAACTATTTTCTGGATATCTAGTTGCATTTATAACTTTAGCAACTGTCTTGGGAATCCAAATCATATTCTATTTGGATTTTGATTTTCTTTTATGATTTTTCTTTCTTTGGTTTCCTATATCTTTCTTTGTATTAAGTTTGAACAAGGTAGTAGTAAGGTTCTTCTAAGAGCATGATTTTCTACTTTAATTTGCTCAAGTTCTATATTGATATTTTGATCAATTTTGAGCAATGTATTTTCTTGTTTTGATTTAGAATATTTGTTAATTATTTTTTTAAGTTCTTTTTTAGTTTCTTTATGTTTAGCTTTTAATGTTTTGAAATATGAATACAGTTCTTCTAATAATTCTTCAATATCTGAAATTTTGGGTTTCGAGTTTATCTCATCATTGTGGATAGCCATAAAACTTATTCTAGTATGATGTTCTTCTTGATCCTTTTATTTAGAGTTGAGTGAGCTGAATTGAGCTTCATTTTCTTCTTCTTCTTCACTCGAGCTTTCTTGCATCATGTTTTCCAGCATCTCCCATTCAGCCATTGCTTTCTTTTTCTTTTCAAATTTTTTGTTATTAGAATAATTCTTTTTATCAAAGTAAGAGTTATACCTTTTCTTCTTGTTTCCTCACTCTTTGTCTGGTTCTAGGCAATCAAACTTCATATGCCCATGCTTATTGCAATTGTAACATATTGAAACTTTCTTTTTCTTGTCTTTGCTTTTGAATTTTTTGGATTTGTTTCCAAATCTTCTCTTTTTGAACATATTTCTAAATCTTCTTGTTATCATTACTATATCCTCATCATGTTTAGAGGTTGAGGCATCCTCTGAAGATTCTTTATTTTCTGATTCTGCTTGTAAGGTTATTATTTTATTGCCTTTGACTTCATCTGGTGCTTTCTGCTTTTTTAGCACTTCATGGTTCATGAGTGATCCCATGAGTTCTTCTATTGTTACCTTTGTTAGATATTTTGCTTCTTGAATAGCAATCACTTTAGGCATCTAGTGTCTAGGGAGATATTTTAAGATTTTCTTTACCAGCTTGGTCTCTTCATATTTTCTCCTAAGCTCTTTAGGCCATTGGTGATTTTTTGAAATCTTCCAAACATTTTGGAAATGGTTTCTGATTCCTTCATGGAGAAGGCTCATAATACTGCACTAGAATATTTATCTTAGTCTCCTTTACCTGGTTTGTACCTTCGTCTGCTACCTTAAGTTTATCTTAGATTTCTTTAGCAGAATCACATATAGAAATATTTTCAAACTCAAAGGAGGTTAAAGCATAATAGAGGCAGTTCTTTGCCTTAGCATCATGTTTTACAGCTTGTATATCCTTTGTAGTATATTTGTTTTCAATGTTGGTAACATTCTTTTCATTTTTCACCATAAGCCACAATTAGCAATCAGTGACAGTCAAAAAATTTTGCATTCTAATTTGTTCCATCAAATAGAGGGGGTCTAGAAGTAGATTGTCCTTCAGCAGATGTATTGTGGAACATATTAGCCATTTTGAATATCTTCACAGGTTAATATACTGGTAATTAAGATTTAACTAGTGAAGCCTACTCTAATACCACGTGTTGGTCCCTTATGCAATGGTAGCTCAAGAGGGGGGAGGGGGTGAATTGAGCTTTTAAAACTTTTGATCTAAATCAGATGATTATGGTGCTGCAAGAATAAATAAAATAGAAGTGTATAGATAAATGCCTCTTAACTAGGCAGACTTGTACAAAGATTCAGAATTCTAAGTAAAAGAATAAGCAATAAGAGTTAAAGATTCAAATTCCTTGATCGAGTAGAGGTTTGAACTTGGAGAGCTCTGACTGAGTTGTATTTATTATAGTTGATCTTTGAAGGAAGGTTTTGAATACTTTTCATGTGATATTCAGTCCGATTATTTTCTTCTGTTTTAGAATCTCTCTTTTATAGGTTGGGAGAGACTTTTTGTTATACCTGGTGGTGTTAAATTATGGAATATTATTGAAAATTTGTGATTTTGCATTTTATATAGTGAATAAATTGAAATTTTAATTTGGAGTTGTAGAAATTGTAAAATTCAAGATAAAATGGTGCATGCTGGATTTAATATGTACATATGAAAATAATATAATGATTAAATTGTAGTTGATAAACCCAAAATGTTGGGTATTTGATAATTAATTAATGAAAAAAATTATCATTTTAATGCATGAGTAAATGCATGAGAATTATAGAAAAGTTTTTGGCATAATACATAATTTAAGATGAAAATTAATGTGTATATGTTTTAATAATTACATAATATTATTTTAATTATACAAGAAAATTATTACATTTTGTGGGTAAAATTTATGTGGTAAAATCATATAAAAATTATTGTAAAGTAATAAAATTAAATAAGGAAAATATTGAGAAAAAATCAAAACTATATATAGTCTATTTTAAGAAAATGTTAAATTTGGAAAATGGGTCATTTGTGTTTAATTTTTTTGACATATATAATGGATGAATTAGAAAAGTGTTCAATATAAGATGTAGATCTTGAAATTATATTTTCAAAAAATTAAGAATCACTTAATTTTGATATCGAAATAAGAAATTATGATCAAAACAGTGAGACTATTCTAAATTGCTAAAATGTATCAGTGTGAATTATTAGGCCACTTTAATTAATTTTTTTAACATATTTTTGGGATGATTTAAAAAAAAATTTCAACATGAAAGTTGTAGTATTGAATTTATCTTTCTAATTCCTCAAAAATCATGTCATTTGGATATCATATGAAAAAGATATGTTGAAATTACTGAGGCTGTGTCTGGTGAAAAATTAAGGACAAAAAATAATGGGATTAAATTAATAAAATTCAAAATTATGCATTATTTATGCAAATAATTTTTAAAATTTGTATAAAATATCCATTAGAATAAATACATATATGTATGATGTGGAATTTATAAGTGATTTATTGATTTTAAGTAATAATTAAGGGTTAATTATTGTGGGTGGGCGATGATAATTATAATTTAAATGATATTATTTCTATTTATTTGAGAAAAAATATTTATGTAATTGATATATACATTTGAGAGAATTATAATATCAAATTAATTATGTTATTTGAAGAGAATTAATAGATGAAATGATGGATATTATGGGTTGCATGTGTATGGAATAGAAATGCATTGGTGGAGGACCAAAATAGAGCAACACTTAAGTACTCCACCATCCTCACATCTCCCACCCTTCTCCCTCTATCACACCCATAGAAATCAGCCCCATTGCTACCCATTCACGTCCCCATCTCCCCACTAAATCTTGCATGAAAATTTTCGATTTCTCTTCCAATTAACCTTACACCATTAGTAAACCTCATTACAACCCATTTGGATGTGCAAGGGAGGAGAGAGAATTCAAGTAAATCTCTATTTTGTTGTTATAACTAATGGAGAGGGTGAAGATCAAATTGGGATTTGCATTTTTTTGAAGGAATCAACACAAGGATTAAAGGTAATTGCTTCGCCTAAACTAATTTTGGATTTTCTAGTTACTAGGGTTTTATATGATGAAAATGTAATCTGTTTAGGGCTTTTTAGTGTGGATTGATTGGGGAATTATTGGGAGAAATGATATTTAGGGTTAATGCAATATTTTAATGGTGATTTAGGTGTGATTTATCTACTTATGTTGCTATCCATGAAATGGACAACAACATACATGGATATTGGTTGAGATTTGGGCATGATTGGAGGTTGGATAGAATATTGAACGAATTTAAAGTTTAATGGGTTAATTATTTTGCTTGATTGTTGTTAATTATGTTCGGTTACGAATGTGTAATGACAGAAATGCATTTTATACACTATATGTTGCTAGAAAATGCAAGTTAAATCATACATGTAACATGTTTGATAAAATAACCCAAAGAGAGGCCATGTAGCTATGAATAATGAATTAGGGCACCTAGTTTGATTTATTTGGGAGGTAATTAACTTACTTATGGTGTAATTCTAAGGATAATTTAGTTAGAAACATATTGTAGGATGAAAATCTCAACGGAAATGCATCTTGAAAATCACCCTAAAAAATGGGCAGCTATATGGACAGTTTGTACACTTGAAAATTTGGTTTATTTGACTTTAATTAAGTGAGTAAAATGTAAATGTAAATAGATAGTGAAATGCCTTTGAAAATATAATGGACATTGTTATGGAAAGATGGTTTATAGTTCACTAATTGGTAATTTTGAAAGAGGACAACAAGCTAAAATTTTATCATCAATTAAATTGCATTTATAAAGAGTATTTAAGGGCTATTTTGTGTTTATTGAACTTACCTAAAGGTGGAAATGAGGAAGGTGATATTTAGGGATGATAATTAGATCATGAATAGAGTATTCAAATAAAGGAAACAACTAGAAATATGACTTGGGTGAAATTTCACCTAGTAGTGTAGTTTATGGAATTGAGTTGGATTTCCATTTGACATATGTAAATTGAATAGTGGTGTATGTGACATGTGTAGGATTATTTAACTAGTGATGGAAGCTAAGTTATGAACTTGAAGGATGGTGAAATGAACGTTTCTTAAGGTAAGTAGGCTACCTTCTTTGTTTGTTGAATTCATGAATGGGAATATAGAATATCCCGTTGTTTGAAATCCGGATATGTTTGTTTTGTTTTGGGGATTGTTGATATCCCTTGCTAGTCTAAAGAATGAAATTTATGATGTTTTGTAATTCTTGAATGTCAGGTATATATGTTATCCCTTATTCTAGGTATAAAGACATTATTTTTGTGTATGAATGCTTAAATGAGAGGGATAGAGAGTATCCCTAGATTGAAATAGTAGATAATTATGATCTAAGATAATTGTATTGTGTAGCAGGGATAATAAATATCCCAGTCTAGAATTCTTTTGAACATGTAAATGTATTTTGGGGATAGAGGATATCCCAGGTTGATGTACTAAATGATATGTATAATACCATGTTATATAAATGTGTATATTAATGGAATGATAAAGTATAATTATGTATGGTGTGCTTGAATAGCATAATTTTATATTTTATGCTTATTGAATATGGTGTTGATATGTGTTGCCTGCATGGCATGATATCTGACTTCTATTATTATACACCTGAAAGGCGTAGGGCATGCATGAAAAGAATGAGAATTTGAGCCTCATGATATGATTATTTTATGTTGTTCATCTTAGGATGAGATGATAATATGTTGTATTTATGATGATGAATGAAAATAGGAATATACTATTGTTTATGCTTATTCTGGGCTAGAATATATTATGTTGATTAATTATTTTCTATTATTTATGCTTGCTTACTGAGTTACCCGGACTCACCCCTTCATATTCTATTTTTTTTAGTTGACAGGACATTAAAGAATCCCAATTATGGACTGGGACTATTAATCCAGACTTGGAGATATTTTAATTATGAAATGGTAAATTGGGATTGAAATACCTTCATGTTATATCTTTGTAAATTTCAAGTTTAATTAAATTTTTATAATAAGATTAGAATGATGTGCAATGCCATATTAAAGTAACCCAACTAAACACACATAATAAAATTCCATTTCTAATTTAATCACATAAAATTGCATAATCTCATCATTTTAAATTAGGGTACAATAATATAAACATCATTCAAAATCATAGGATACACTCTATCCCTTGTAAAATTACGGGATATGCTTTTATATTGCTCAATTTACATGACATATCAAGCAACCAATTAAACTCATATAATTGAATTCAATTCCCATACTAAATCATGAAACACATGAATTCATCATTCCAAATTGAAAGTTAATAAACTAAACATCATGTAAAAAGTGGTGCCCATATGCACCACTTTTTAGGGATCCAATTTAACCACTCAATGATATCCTATGTTGTTGGGATCTTGGTGTTAATTCATTATATTGAATTCATTCTCACTAATATATGATTATTACCGTTAGGTGTATGGGTTTAAATCAAGTATTTTTAGCTTGATCAAATTACCTATCGTGTGTAGCATAATTGAGGTAAAAACCCATTGAGACTGAAGAACTTTAGTGTACCAAATAGATTGGCTTAGCATAAGATGTGTACCATAACCATCTATCTTTTCATTCAAGAGAGCTCATGGTTTAGCATATGGTGTGTACCTTAACCATGCTCAAATAATCAATCTAATTTATAAAATTGGTGATCATTCAATTAAACAAATCAAACAAGCACAACAAGCATAATAAATGAACAAGATGAAATTGAATTAATAACCCAACAATCGAAGTTAATAAAGAAAATCAAAGAGGGCTACATCATCACCCTAGAAAAATAAATTTAATTCATGCTAAAAAGAAAAAGAAAACTTTTCAAAATATGCATGTTGCAGAGCTAGAAATCTCCCTCTTACTCTCTTGCAAATCATTCCTCCAATTCATGTGTCGTCGCTCTCTTCCAAAATTCAACCCCTTTTCTATATTCAAATCCCATCTAAGTAACTCAATTGAGGATTTTTTTGCCTTCATATAGATTTCCCAAGTGGTTTTGTGCATAAAAATATTAAACTTCCAAAAATATCATATTTTTACACCCAACTGTTCACCATGAGCAGTATTAATGTTTTTGGCCATAACATTTTCATATGAAGTCTACATCATGTGATATTTAATGTATTAGAAAGATAATTTAAAGGGATACAACTGCCATGTTGAACACATTTTCCAAATCAGCCTTTATCTATGACAAAAATTGCCTTAAACTAGTCTTAGTGCAATACACATACTGCTAAAAATATCTTCCTCCTGCAATACACTGGGCCACAGCCCCACTTTCTGTTGCCCACTAAATGCAAATGCCTCTTGAGTTCTGAGCCTCAAATCTATTTTTTGAGCTGTGGCTCGACTTTCTGCTACCCACTATATCCTAGATCAATGTCTACTATTTTACCCATATCTTTCTTATACGATATCGGAATCCATGATTCTTGATGTGTTGGAAAGATAATTTGAAGGACTGTAACTTTTATGTTTTCCATATTTCCTAAATCAGTCTTAATCTATATATAAAATAGCATCAAATTGACACCTTTTTATAATCTTCAATAGTTTTAACACCTGAAGTAGAAACTAACTTCATTAAGCGCAATACATAATCAAAACCAAAAAAATTACATCAAATGAGGATAGAAAATATGTGAATTTAGATATTAAAACATGATAAGATATGAGCTCATCAAATATCCTCAAACTTATCTTTTGATCATCCTCAAGCAAACTAGTAACCAAACTTACAAAATTGTTAGTAAAATCTCTCTCAAACAATCAGTAGCATAACAAAAAAATTACACATGTACACAAAATTTAGAAATCATTCAAGATACTACTAAGTAATTTCATGAAACGCATGCATCATCAATTCTTTCATGAAGTGAAAGTGTATATGTGTTCAATGTCAATCTCATGCCACATTCATGTTTTTCAGTCAACAATGTGCAGGCCAGTGATTCTAATGATTTTCACAAATCACCCCGTAATCTTGTTTTTCATAATCCATCTTCACTAATGTAGACAACTCTGTTCACTTGGATCACTAGGTCTTTGTTAAGCTTGTAATGGGACCTTAGGTTTGGCTAATAAAGAAAAGGAGTAAGGCTTCAGAAAGTAAGATATTATAAATAAATTTGCACATGAATGTTCACTCCCTTAACTTTTGTTTGGGGTTTTCTCCATTTTATTTTTATTGTTATGGGCTTTATTACTATCACACCCCAAAACTTATTTTCTATTAAATTCATGGAGATGTGATCCCCCCTATTAAATGATGAAATCTTACTAATTCCTTTCCTTTTTGTTTCTTTTCTTTTCTTTTGGCATTCTTCTTTTTAACACCCCCAAACTTATCTTGTTTCGCTCTCTCATACTTCTCTAACAACCATGTACATTACATATGTCTTTTAATAAGTCAAGCATGGTTTTTCAGGCTTAAAAGATTTGAATGATGAGGCAAATGGTGGTCTCTCACATGCTTTGCATATATCATTCTTTCATTAAGGCTCAATAGGGTGTCACGCCCTGTTTTGGGGCCTATGCGTTTCACCACTAACCCTTAATTTCCCCATTTCTATTTGAAACTTTTGCCAAAAATTTGGTAGAGTCTGTCTTGAATTTTATGAGTTTAAGCCTAAGATACAGTAATCAAATAAATTTTTAATATCCATATTCACAATTTCTAATGTAAATCATAATCATAACACAATTACATTGACCATAAACTTACACCCACTCCCACATTTGCCTAGGATCAAAACCTATCATGATGGCAATACACCACAGGGGAATCATCATATAGATCTACTTATAATTACAACATTATACAAAACTATTATGACATGCCAATACATCTCTTTTATTCTTCAATAAAAATCATTTAATTATAGTTATACAAATACACAATGGGATTCCAATCCTAACTTTCTATCATACCATTGAAAATGTCTTCTACACATGCTCGCCAATCCCAATCCATAGTTGGGAGTCTTTACTTAGCCTGTCAGCTAAAAATATAAGAATAAGAAGGCTTGAGTCTGGGCAACTTAGTAAGTAGGCAAAAGTAATAATAATAAATTCAAAATTTGCATAATTCAATCCATCCATGACTAAAGATGTAACAAGCCAATCATAATATAAGGACCAAGTCCTCATTACTCAAATTCAACACTCTATTCCCCTCAAGCGTATCCAATCATACTATTCCCCAAATACAACCAAACAACTAATTAAGGGATGAACCTTATCCCCTGAATCATCAATTTATAGTTATATAGAATTGAATACTTTGCATTTTCGTCATTCATGCATCTATTTGCATCATATAATAATTTTCTACAATAACAAATCATATCTATATATATCAATATTCAGATATGCTTGTTCACAACAAATGGGATATTCTCTATCCCCTACCATTGCACTTCATATCATAAGCAAAACACTAACTATGTCAATCTAAGGATATTAGCTATCCATAATACTCATGTATTCACAAATCCACATAAACATTAACATTTAAAACATCACAAATATCCACTATCCCCATCTAATCAAACATGTCAGGATTCAAATCAAAGGGATAAACATTATCCGTATTCATTCAATGAAAACCAATGCCCACTTACCTTCTGCAAGACTACTTTCACAAGTCTTCAACTTAGCCTCATTCAGTTACTTAGATTCCATAGCTTTCCATCTAATCACTGTCCAATGATTCCATAATGTAATTCAAATACACTTCTTTTTCTAAAATAGCTATACTCAAATCAATTTAAGTCCATTTACAATCGCAATTGACCTCATAACATATCTTATTTCTTATAAGATACCTTACCAAACATTTAAGATGCATCATTTAGTTCATATAGTTCAACACAGTGTCTTAAAAGAATTTCATTTCTAATCACATGCTTTCATCAAACAATAGCATCAACATATAATTAACCTTAAGAATAATCCCACTAGGCCTTTAACCCAAATAATTCATAACTCACATAGTCCATACACGAAGATCTTTTCCAAAATTCCAAATAGGTCATGGATCACTACCAAATGGAATTTCTTAGGACCAATAAACCTCAAAATGCTATAATTTAGTAATTAAACCTTTCTTTTATGGTAATTACATATGAATGACACATTTTTTCCAATTTTCACTATTCATAGAACCCTAGCTTAACATAAACCATGATTTCTCTTGTCCAATTAAGTTCCAAAACATCAATAAGCATGAATTCATCATTTTCCCCATGTTTTCAACAACAAACACCATGTCTAATGGCATATTTAGCATGATTTAAACTTGATAAGATGAAATTACTCATTGTCTATGGTTGTGAACTATAACTCATGAATAGTAAGCATGAGAGTTTTGCATAAAAACATACTTATGCTTGGTTTAATTAAGTTATAAGCATGATGAGCATGTTATTAAGGTAAATTTGATGTTGAATATGCCATAGAAGCATGATGTATAACTAGGAATGAAAACCTTAATCTCATGTTATAGAATAGCTTGTGAGTTATGATGCCTATGAGGCCTTAAATCATTTGTATATTGAATTGTCTAATAACTACAAGAGAATGGGTATGGATTACTTGGATTTTTCATGTTGAGTCATTTGAAGTAAATGATACTTATAACCTTGTTGGGCCATGAAGAAAACAAAATGCAAGGATCAGACGGTTGTAACGGAACAACTGCTCGACCGACCGGCAGCGT
>JAYJMB010049276.1:2872-29739 GCA_036873735.1 Pouteria campechiana
ACGGAAAATATCTATATTGAGTGAATATGCAGACAAGTGAAATGAACCCATGTAAAGCTAGTTTCAAGCAGAGGGATTTGTAATTCAATCCCTATATATTTCTAGTATATTGCGTAATAAATTTCAATTTTTTGTTTTTTTAAATCTTATTTATTTTAATTTTATAGGCCATTGATGCTAACGATTGTTCAATAGCTTTTCCCCTCCCGTATTCTAGTTTGATATAAAAAAAAAAAAAGACGTAAGAGAAAAGTAAAACATGGCATAAATAAAAGAAATGTAGATGACAGGTAAGAATTTTAGCATGATAAAATATAATATCAATCATAAAGTAAATATAAATAAAATAAATAATTATTTTAAAATAATAATATGAAAAATAAGTAATAAAAAATAGTTATAGATAAATAAATGTCATATCAGTTAAAGAAAAAGGTAGAAAAGAGCTTTTATATCCCTTTATGATGCCTCTTTTTGTAGTAAATTAAACTTAGATTTTTCTTAAAAGGAATAACATACCCATCAATATAAGTTGTAAATTTTTTCTTCTAGAAATGTCCTCTATACGAACATTCGTCAAAACACAGTAGTGCACAATAGCTCAATCCTAAATTTCGGCAGTTTGCCATCTTATCCGTTACTTGAATTGTAGTAGGCTGGCTATTCAGTGGTGAACTGATGATCATGATGACGGCGTATGCAATTTATTCAGAATATTAGGCTATGCTGTGAAATTCCAAACACATGGAATAAAAATGCAAAAGGGCAAAACTTCAGAGATGAAAACACGGAGAGAGCTGTCTAAAAAGTCCATCGCTGGTAGCAATTCTAATAAAATAAATGAATAAAGATATAATAGATAAGATCAATGATGTGAAAAGACAGAATTAGTGATTGAAAATATAAGAAAATAATAAATAGAAATATTGAGAGTATTTAAAAGTCACGTTGCATTTAAAAAGGGGAAGGGAAAAGGAATTCTTTTCCTCCCCCATTTCGTACTATCCAAATTCAGCCTCAAATTAACTTCCTTTCACAAATTACGGCAAAGCTATGTATCCTTTTATAGTTTACTAAATCTATCCACTTTCAATGCTGCTGTACCACAGAAATAAATAGGTCAAATGAAGAAGCGAGTTCGGAGCGAAGAAGTTTGTTTTAAAAAAAAAAAATGAAATGATTTTCCACGGCACGACGGACAGGTTTTATTAAATTTCTTAAATGCGAAGACATTTTATTTATCGATCAGGAGGGAAATGGTAACATCCGTGAGTCGTCCGGAGCATAAAAACTTGTTCTTTGGAAGCAATGCATGGAATATTGCATCGTGAAAACGCAAAATAGTTGGAGCCAAAAAGAGGGGCGGAAGGAGACTGGGGGGGGTGGGTCAGGAGGAGAGGCTGTGGTCAGGCAAACCATGTGCCCACATGGATCATAATAGGCCCAGGAAGACTTCTCTCTCCTCTTCACTTCATTATTTATTTGTACAAGGAAAGAAGATGGAAGCAGAGCAATGAAAGAGGGAGAGAAGCAAAACGCAACGTAGCAGAGCAGCAAAAACACCCACCCAAACGCACATCCAGAGAGAGAGAGAGAGAGAGAGAGAGAGAGAGAGAGAGAGAGAGATGAAGGAAGGCAATGATGGGTTCGTTAGAGCAGATCAGATCGATCTGAAGAGTCTGGATGAGCATCTGGACAGGCATCTAAGCAGGGCATGGACGATGGAGAAGAAGAGGGAGAGCCTCGAGGAGGAGAAGAGGCCGCCAGTTACTAGACAGGAGTGGGAGGTCGATCCCGCCAAGCTCATTATCAAGAGCGTTATTGCTAGGGGAACCTTCGGGACCGTCCATCGCGGGATCTACGACGGCCAAGATGTTGCTGGTGAGTTTGATTTCTTAGATTCATCAAGGCAGATTGGGATTTATTTATTTATTTACTCTTCCTGTTCTTGTTTCGATTTTGGGTTTCTCTTACACACTCATTTCGAAATTTCTCCTTTTCCCCTGGCTTCTGGTATTTTCTTTGATACCCATTGTTTTCTTTCTCTCTCGGGTTCTCTACTTTCAACTGTTGTTCTTGATTGCCTGCTCTCTGTTTTCGGATTCCATCTTTCCCGCTTTCTCGATAGCAGTTGCTCTGTTTTCTCTGTCTGTTATCCTTTTCTTCTTTAATTTGAAGACCCATCTATTTTTCTTTTTACTTTACCCTGTGGGATCGCTTTCCTCCCTAATTTTCAGTTACGTCCATTTTTTGTTGTCTTGAAGACAAGCACTTCTTTTTCTTTTTTTCTTTTTTATTTTTTTAGTTTGTTCACTTTTCTAGTTTTTCTCTTTATTACTTCAATTTCTTATTCCTCAGTAGATTATGTATTTTGGTAATCTTCTTTCGATTTTGTATGGAATAGGGTAAGCATGTGGATTTACAAAAAACGAAACAAAGATAATTCTTTGACGGCTGTCCAGTTCGAAAGCTTAAATTGCTGTTTTTTTTTATTGGAATTTTCTTTTGATCTGTTCAGCAGACGTGTATGAACTTCTGAGTGTTGCGCTAACCGTTCCATTTTTTTCCTCTCTCTTACTCCATCTCTTTGTCCGGTTTCCGATCGGTTTAACAAAAATGGGAATTTATTCTCTTATCTCATGAACATGGCTTGTGTCTTTTAGATTTTCTTATTTGTGCTTTTTGAAACAGTTATTTGTCATAACCCATTAATTTAAGCTTGTGGAAGTCTGTGAAACCCACTGTGTGATTTCCGTGGCAATGCTGAAAGATGTTGCTTTTAGGTAATTATCATGTGCAGCTAACTGTTGTTTGATTTTCATCTGTTTGTGATTCTGGCTTCTGTCTCGTGAGGAGGGGGTGGGGTCATTAGAGTAGGGCACTGCTTAATGAAAAGCCAAAGGAAGAAAAATGAACTACCTCAAGGAATGAGGTGGTCCATGATCTAAAAAAAGGGAGAGGAATATGTCTGTCTAATAAAAATGAGCCCAATTCAACTTTATTTGGTCTACATTATTTTGATTTAATGAGGTATGGGTGTTGGACTTAAGTAATTGAATTTGTGGAGTCATCCCTATCACCATAGTATGATAATTGAGTTGTAGGTTTTGACAAGCCTTGTTGGGGGAAAGGGGAAATGGGCTATTTGACTTGGCCATTTGGTTTCCGAGATGACAACTAAGGATCTTTTTTTCTCTGTGGACTTAGAGATCCACTTCAGAACAAGGAAAATGATCTTTTTTTCTCTGTGGACTTAGAGATCCACTTGCAATTCTGAATGTTGAGCTGTTAATTTGAATTCAGATGCTGTCAAGTGTACCTAGTGAGCTATCAATTTGTGTGCTTTAAGCTTCCTGTTTCCTTTTTGGTCATTTTCTCAATTCATACCTCTGCTCTATTTTGCTCATAAATCTGAGTTAACTCTGAAGGAAGTCATTGGGGATACAGCCGAACCATGCTCAAGTCATTCTTCCAGAATGGGAGCTCTGCCTTGGGTTCATGGGCTAGCCTCACCATTCTTACATGGTTTTTTTTTTATCATCACTTTTTTTCCACACACACAAGCAAACTTTCTCTCACACTAATAGACAGAATTAGAGGCAATGTGCAATGGTACTACCTTTGTTTGTTTTGTTATAAAGTGGTTGCTTTTGTATTGGAGATTCTGGTGCTAGGCAATGCTCTTATTCCTGAATTTTTTAAATGGCATTCTGAGCTACAGTTATGTTGCTTTTTCCCTATTCCCTTTTGCTATGTGATTTAGTATATCAATGATGTCATAGTCCTCTGTTATTCATTGGAACAGAGGTCCAACTTCAGATTCCACTCACAAATCATTTCTTGTCTCTGTTTAGTTAAACTGCTTGACTGGGGGGAAGAAGGTCACAGGACAGAAGCTGAAATTGCTTCACTTCGGGCAGCTTTTACCCAAGAAGTTGCCGTTTGGCATAAACTTGATCATCCTAATGTAACTAAGGTAGCTTTTCAATTCCCAGATGTGCGTTCTTCTTTGCTGTTTCTGATATACTTGGTTCTCAAGTACCGGAATTAAGCAGTTAGCTCATGAACAATTAATCTGGTCATGTTGCAACTCAGGTTAGGGCTAGCATTTCATAAAAAATTGTTTAAGGCCTCCAAAATTTGCTTTCCATGAGGGCCTTTAATTTTCATGATCACATTTATTAAATGGATATATATATATATATATATCTCCTAGTGAAGCCCACATTGACCCATACTTTGTTTGACCTCAAGCATCAAAAGACATTATTGGTAATATGAATTTGATGAATCAAAAGTCTGATGTCATTCCAACAAAAAGCCTGGCCCTTTCCAGCTATAACTGGTGTTATGTAATGGTAAAGGGTGTTGACTGCTGTTGGCCCTGTCACTGCTATTTAACAGCTTCCTTTCAAAACTGAGGTCAGATACAATCTATTAGGCTGAGAAGAACTTTGACGCATTTCTAAATGGCTTTTTCTAGTTTCCAGTTTATAATCCTGAATGGTATGAAAAGTCATGCCCTGCATACATATTCTGCCAATGCTGTCACTAGAGATCTATTTTCTCTCTGGATATAGCTTCGATTTGTTGTCTTAATGTCACTTGACTGCCTTTGCAGTTTATAGGAGCCGCAATGGGTACATCTGAGCTAAATATACAAACAGAGAATGGTCATCTTGGCATGCCAAGCAATGTCTGCTGTGTGGTTGTCGAGTACCTTCCTGGAGGTGCACTGAAATCATACCTCATAAAGAATCGTAGAAAGAAGCTGGCTTTCAGAGTTGTTGTCCAGCTGGCAGTGGATCTTGCTCGAGGGTCAAACTCTTATCTCATCTATCTTTTTTACATTAGAGTCATTCCCTCCCCCCTCCCTTTTTTTTTGGCATTACAAGAACTCCTGACTGAACAACTAAGCTCTAAGTTGAACACTGAAACAACTCCTTTCCCCCCTGTTCTGCTTATAGGTTAAGTTATCTTCACTTGAAGAAGATCGTTCATAGAGATGTAAAGACAGAGAACATGCTTCTGGATAAGACTCGCACTGTAAAAATTGCTGATTTTGGAGTTGCTCGGGTTGAGGCCCAGAATCCTAATGACATGACAGGGGAAACAGGAACCCTTGGTTACATGGCACCTGAGGTAGGCCATTTACTTTTCTCAGGTTGTATTTGGCCAAATTATAATACAATTGTCTTTTCTTTTCTTTTCTTTTTTTAAAGAAGGTTTTGTTTTGGATCATCAGGATCCTACCTATATATTGTTTGGCATTTTGTTTTTCCGTCTATGGTTTTGGCTAATAATACCCAATTCTTGCAAAGAGGGGGTGGGTGTATGCAAATAGGGGTTGGTTGAGTAATATACATCATCATTTTTTCCACAACTTATTCACAGTTATAGGCTTATAGTCCTAACACCTCTCTCTCTATTGGTCTCTGGAGGGTTTGGTGAACATAGCGTATGAACTTTTTTCTTCATGATGTTTCTGTTAGTATGTTTTTGCGAACTTTTGGATCAGCATGTATTTTTCTGTCTGTATGTGTATGCATGACTTGTTCACTCTTGAGGCTTCTGATTCTCCGGAAACTCTTTCCATATGCTGTTTGGTGTATTTTCTTATGACGTGCTGTCTGCTGGTAAAGTTTTTCTTTTCTTATTCTGTACTTCATGTCTTGTTTTCTGTCACCATGTTAAATTTTACATGCATCTCAAGACAATTTTTTTCATGGGTTATACTGAGAAAAAATATTTTTTTCTCAAGGGTTAGATGTAATTACCTTTTATTTGTTCTCCTTTTCTTTACAGCAGTTACAATTTTATGATTTGATCCCTGCATCTACACTCGTTGAAGTCTTTGGTGCCTGTAATAACATCAAAGGGGCCTAAACAAATATCATGAAAACACAGATCATGTTGACAAGATTCTTTCTTTATGATTGCTGGTCTTTTCTTTTAATAGCAGTTTATTGGACATCTTTTCTTTTACTGCCAATTGTCAGTCAGTCATTGACCTTTCTGGTCAATCAATATGTTCTAGTGGTAATTTTTCTTCAATCATGACTTGGACAAATTCCAATTAAAATCAACTCGTTGTAGTTTCATCAGGACAGTGTGAAACCAGATTTCTCAAATCTCAGCTCTCTGTTGAACAATTTTCCTTTATTACATAGCAAGTTGTCTTCGAAGATCTCAGTACAGAAAATTTTTGATGCCATGGAAAATGACTAAAATCATGATCATTGTTTGGCAAGGAATGTCTAGTAGCTCTTTCAATTTATTCTTCTAGCCTTAATATAATAAAAGGAAAATTTTCAATAATTATTTGTCCAGGTCCTTGTATTTGATTACTCATTGTCATTATCATCTTAGGTAGAGCTCTATCATCATGACTTCATGTTGGTTTGACATGATGCCTCATAAGAGTGGATCTGTAGCCCCGAAATTCTCAACTAAAGATGCTCAATAAATGAACTGACTTACAATATCTACATTCTAATCCAAGTTCTAGTCTTCACTCCTTCCTATTAATCAGTGATCCCAATGCTGGATTCATTGCAGGTCCTCAATGGCAATCCATATAACCGAAAATGCGATGTTTACAGTTTTGGAATCTGCTTATGGGAGATTTATTGCTGTGACATGCCATACCCTGATTTAAGTTTCTCGGAGGTGACATCTGCAGTTGTGCGGCAGGTAAACCATCTTCATGGATTATGTGGATGCTATGCTGCTACTTTATTCAACCCCAAATTTGCATGGGACTAGTGCCATAGAGTCGCCATAGAGTCCACTAATCGAAGATACCCATCTGATGCAAATGTGGTGCAACAAGCTCTATGATAGTGGTGGTCAGGGTGTCTCCTGTCCACTTACCACATGCAGCTGGTCAGTCTAGGCTGAGTAACTTAAAAAGTAGTGTGATTTCCTCATTTCCCTGATTATCTTTATCCTGTTGCCATTAATGAATGCATGAAATTAGAACTCAAAAGTGCTTTGGAACTGCAGAATTTGAGGCCAGAGATACCTCGCTGTTGCCCAAGCTCTCTTGCAAATGTGATGAAAAGATGCTGGGATGCAAACCCCGACAAGAGACCTGAGATGGATGAGGTGGTTTCCATGCTTGAGGCCATTGACACATCGAAAGGAGGGGGCATGATTCCTCTTGACCAGCAGCAAGGGTGTCTGTGTTTCCGAAAGTATCGTGGCCCATGAAAAATATATCCACTCAGCAGGAGGATAGAATGTGCATTTGGATATATAATGCTCCAGGCACTGGAATCCGTATTTAAGGAGAAGGTTGGAAGGTGTTTAGGGTGGGGAATGAATGGAGACGAGGGCAAAGCTCTACACATTATATATCATTCAGGGTTCATGTAAAGCCTTTTTTTTATTTTTCCCTTCTTTTTTCTTTTCCGTTTTTCTGTACTGATGATTGACTAGAGTCAGTTTTAGGAATTGACTGGCATTTCACCGTTTTTTATGTAAGGCGAGCTCTTATTCTAGTTAGTATTTATTATATGATGGTTTCACTCATGATTAGGAGAAGCAAAGTCTAGTCATATTTATGCCATTGGGTAATAAGGCATGAGATTTGCTGGTAGGACAACACGTAATCTTGCGAAAAGATTAAGCCCAAAAGCTGGCAATAAATATGGGGGTGGGTTGAGTAATCGATCATTACTGAGGCCATCCAGCGCACCTGCAGTTAATTCAACGATCGCGTCTCTTTAATTCCACGTTTACATACTCAAAATTGTAGGTTTTTCTGCTGTGTTGCTTATGTGGCAGTGTCCAACCAACAGATGGACCAATGCCGTTTAAAGCTTAAACCAGCTGCAAGAACCGACTGCTATTCGGGCAAAAATAGAATTCTGCCGTATATAGTTTTGAAAGCCATAATCGCGCATTCTGATGGTCATGTTCTTTAAAAACGATGCCATTTCGGCGCTTGCAATAACATGGATTATACATTTGACAATAACCACCAATGCATAACAACAAAATTTTGGTAGCGTTGAACCAAGTAATAGATGTCCTATGGGGATGAAGTATAACAATTGCTTCTGCCCACGCAAACAGCAACGACTCAAGCAAGGAAATATAGTTTAAAAGATCACCCAGATGGAAGTCCGCTAAATACAAAATGGGATTTCCCATGTTCATGAAACACAACGTTACTACTTTCTCTCGTGTATTTTCTACCCTCTTCATTTTCACTCTACATGTTGCCGTTAACACCCACACAAAAGCAACATAGCCTGTCCGAATGGTAAGGGGAATGCTCATCCACCTTCTGGGACGAGCTTCCATATACACGCCCTGCATCTTTTCTCATTGACAGTAGCCCTTCATCCAGAAGACAACTTTGAAGCACCTTTCAAATCAAGGATGATAACGGTAGTCAGATGACAGAAATATCCGTGCTATCATTGGTCAGACAAGTTCCATCGTTAAGTTTTGGTCTGTAGATTCCCAAGGATGATGCCGCAAAAAGATGGGCATGCTATCAACAAGTAAAACATCCTGTGCAATTTCTTGGATGACAGTTATTGCCAGCAACAACTATATACAGTCACGTATCAACACTCTGGCCATTGCTTTTGGCAGGTGAACCATCACCCATGTCCAGTCTAGCACACACTAACTGCTCACGAAGCAAGTACTTAATCCTTTCCCTCAACTTAGAAGCCTCCTCTGGTTTGAACCAATTCCTACCAAACTGATTGACTGAATAATGTTAAAAAGAAAATGAACAAGAAAAAAAACAAAATAAAACAAAATACAGGGTAATGGGGTGCAAGAGAATTCAGGATTTGCTTTACCATGGAAAGATTTCTCTTCCTAAGCCTCTCAGGTGCCTCCTCAATGAAACGCTCAATGAAGTATAGTACGAAAAGGCCACAATCATAGTCATTTTTTTGCTGAGGTACCTGTCCAGTGAAGTGAGCCACTGATCAATGGAGATAGTGTATATCTGTGATTTTGTTGCCTTATTATTTTGATGCATTCATGCATATATATCATTGCCATAGTAGAGAAAAATGAAGGGAAAGAAAGAAACAGGGGAAAGCTGAATTTATCACAGCATGCTAAAATCACCCTCTTCAGATAACAATTAATTACCTCAAAGAAATAAAATAAACTTTTCTATTTTCGAAGGAATTTGTTAAGCAGCTAGTCTAAAGGGGATATTTCTCCCCAAATTTCAAGTTTAGGGTGTTTCTGGATAGGGTGGTAGTTTCAGAAACCTTCGAGGAGTAAGGTTTTGATGTCAACATGATGCTAACCACAAAATGAATGAACAAAAAATATATAGGCTTTTTGGTAGGAAAGAGATGATAATAGAAAAATATAGTTTATTATGGGCAAGAGAAGGTTCGTTAGGCTATCTAGATGTCATATATTAGAAAAAGAAAGGTTTTGGAATCCAAACCCACCCTCAATAACACAAAAAATTTTAATACTGGTCAGATTTCCCCCAAAATTCCTGAAAATTTGATTCCGATATATGTTCTCTTATGAATTTCTAGCAAAGCCAATGTCAGCGGCGCCATGGCAATAATGATGTTACAACAGCAAAACATTGAACATGGGCTAGATTGTACACTTTATGGGCATTCTGAGTTAGTTAAAAACAACCACAGGATATCTTTCAAGAAAAGCAAGAATTAAAAGATTGGCTTTAACAAGTCTTACTGTGATTACTTCCCGTGAGATTCTTCGAGAAAGTTTGTTCCATATTTTCTCAGAAATAGGAACATGCTGAGAATCCACACTTTGTTTGAGATAGTTCCATTCTTGTCTTAAATAACTACAAGAAGGCACAGGTTGTAGCAATTGTCAGAGAGGGAGCCATGTGATATATGGAGAGGGGATGCAAGAAAATTTGGATGCAATGTAGAAACAGAAAATGGAAACAGAACATATAAAAAACGGAACAGAACCACCATCAAACAGTACATACAGTTAAGTGTGGACAAGTGAATAATGAAATATGAGGTTTTACTGTGTCACAATGCAATTCCTTTCTGAAGGTTTTACTGTATTGCTGTACAATTTCCTTTGTGTTACCTGCTTGCATGATGGTGATCCATTGGATACAGGTGGTCCAATTCATGTTGCACATGAGTATAGATCACCTGGACAGGCTGCAAGTTATATAGCAAGATAATTCTTAGTCTTATCATCCTTTTCTCATGCATGCCATTACTCACTCATTTCATCTGCCAGTAAGGCCAACAAGTGATTTTGGTAGTTTATGATCACAGGTGGTAGTGAGACCACCAAGCCAATTAGAACTCTGAAAGAGCTCTTGATTATGACTCCTCCACAAAATTATCCTGCTTTGGAGTTTTCCATAGAAATGAATAGAAGATAGTGAAGACATTATCCCACATTACTATATAAATGATTATCAATCAAAATTGTCCTTAACATAAGAATTATGTATGAACCTTTTTCTTCCAGGGAAGATCAGATGTGTACCATCTCATTGTTGGCATATAAAATTCCCAAATCAATATATCAACCTGAAATTATTCAAGTCCTGAAAAAAAGTTGCCTTTGATGCTCCATGATGATTCTCTCTTACACATCAAGCTTTTAGCAACAGGTTTCTTCAAGAGTTTCTACCACAAGAACTAAATCAACAATGTCACTGAAAGCAACACTACAGGAATTCCTCTTGAGCAACTAATCTAACCAAGTACCTGAAAAATGCACTTCATTACACACAAGCTAGAGAATAACTAAAAGAATAATTTGAAATAAAAAGGAGGGAAAAAATGAATTGTTGATCGGTAAATGAGTGTGAAATGGCATAAAAAACTGTAGATTATATAGCAACAAAATAAGTCTTGGATGATCAGTTCAATGTACATCTCCAATAGGCTTCAGCTGTTTTTACCTTTCAATGTTTTCGAAAATTCGGCTGCTAGCATGAAATCCCAATGAATCCAAATGAAGCACCAGTGGTCCTGATTCTTCATCCTTTGCTGGCATACAGATGATTGCCAAGCTCCAATGCTCACTGGTAGCATTAAATCATTCAAAATGCATGAAAAGTCGATGAACATTACAAGCGAAAAAGAAGTCAAGAGGAAGATAAAGATGCATAGTGCCAATGTATCAAGAACTTAATTCATCTATAAAGCAAACGAGTTTTAATGACTACAATAACAAATTCACAAGCATTTAGGAAATCAAAGGCCAAGAACTTACTCTGCATGTATTGGCAAGAATATGTATGCCTTCCGAAATATGTTTATGCCTTTCCACCACCTCCGAAACTTTGCATAAGATGTGTCATTGTTGCTCCTCTGGGCATAGAAAACAAGAAGTGAAGCAGGGGCAAAACCAGATGACAAAGGAAAAACACAAAAGAAAAGGAGCAAAAAGAAACCCAACAGACGCACAGCAATGAGATTGAAACTTTCTTACAAATGGCTATATAGTTTTGGGTATGCTGTTTATATACTTCTTTTCTCTTCTGTGTTTTATGAGGTGTGTAATTATTTATGAGGGCTTCTGGTGGAAATATAGAAGCCCGATGAAAAGTTTTGTGAATCCCAGCTTCTAAAATAGTTGGAAAATCAAGGGAAGGTCCTTTTCTTGGTGGAAGTGCACTCAATGAGAGGGCTTTAGGGTTTTCGGCCCTATCATTTTTGCAATTACCATTAACAGCTCAATGCTCATAAGATTATGTTACGATTATAGAAGGTTTGGTGCTTCAGATATGTGAGTATGAGGTCACTCGTATGCATCATAAATGTTGACTTTTTTAATTAATAAATTGTGATCTCATCATCCCTTAAGTATCATGCCAGTTGGGAATGTTTGTGGGCTAAAGCTGGAGATCCATTAATCCGATAGCCTGAATTAATCTGTACAATGAGCATATTTTGTGTCAGATGTACATGGATGATGGTTGAATGGCAAACAGGTTCACAAGGGATGGAAAAGATCAGTGAACAACAGTGTGAAGCTCTTGACAGTTGCAAGGCTAGTTTTTGGGTCATTTGCGTATCAACTATTCAAGAGAATTCATGAAAATCATGAACTTAATTACCATAGGATTGAAAACCAATCAAAGGTTCATCTTTCAGGTAATGATCAGCCATCTCATGCAATTTCTAGGGCAAGAACCTCAAATATGCAGGAGAAAAGGTCTACAAGTGGATAAAATTGCAATACAGATCAGAAGGTTATCCACCCTGAAATTATAATTGTCAAACATCCATTTGAGCAGCATTACCTCCATAAGGACTGCTAAAAATTGGTACCTTTAAGATTCATCTCAGCTTTGTATTTGTCTCCATCTTCTTGTCCACAATTGACCAGTTTTTTTGAACTTTCAACAAAGAGAATCACTAACTCCAGATCTCCTATGGTCTGGATTTCTAATCATAACTAGCCTTGTTGAAATTTTTCCTTTTTAAATGATGGCCGAAAATAAATTTTTAATTATGGGTTTCTGAAAAAAACTAGAAACTGTGCATGTTAGAGCTGTTTTATACCAAATGACAAAATGCTCTCATTTTTGTAATTTTCCTCATTGCTTCAAGATTGCATTTTGTAACTTGTTTCATGTCTAATAGTCTTGGACCAATGTAGTGTGTAACAATGTCAGAAACTCATCATCTCAATTCTCAAGTCATCCCTTGCCAAGGTATTGAATGTACCTTGCATGAGACAGCTTCTTCAAGCTTCTTGTAGAAGTAGGTGTTGAAGAAATGATAGTCACCCCTTGGCTTACCAGTAGGGGATATCGGTCTCTGTAAATATCTGCCAAAATGAACCAGTGCATTGTCAGGAAAGGACTTTAGTATAGTTCCATGCCCAAAGTTACCAAGTAAAAAGACAGTTAAATGTTCATTGAATTGTCATCCAAAATTTCAGATGCTAATGTGCCGACAGTGCACAAGAGTAGAGCCACTAATGTAATTTCTTAACTGAAGCTTGGTTGATTTGAGAGAGATAGCTAAAGCATACTAATAGTTATATAAATCATCCAGTGCAGACACAAAACATGAGAACATGTGCAAATATTATGTTTAAATGCTGTCTAGGTGCTTCTGCTATCTGATGGGTGAATTTGGGAATCAGGAAAAGAGGAGAAAGAGGTGAAAAGAGGAAAGGTAGAAGAAAAAAGAGGAAATGATGTGGCAGGATAGAGGTTAATGATTGAAAATAAAGTAAAACAAAGAAAAAGAAAAAAACAACAGGCTTTTTGGATGAAAAGATAAAAGTAATGATTAAAAATAATAGGTAATAATGAGTAAAAGGTAGAGTTGTTGGAATAATTAAATGTTACATCAATTAAAAGGGGGCAAAAAGGAGAAAGAGATTTCCACCTCTTTTCCCCATTACCAAACACACTCGAAAGTTGCAACCATCACCTCCACACTCTCTGACTTAAATACACTCATGAGACAAACACATCTCACAAAGAGAAAAAACTCAGGACTGAAAACGGATCATTTTACCATTTTATCTCCAAAGTTAGGCGTTGTGCCTGCTCCTAGATGACAACAAAGCCCCTAATCAGAAAATAGCCATGACCCACGATTAAACATACCATGTAACAAGGCAAAAATATAAAGAAACTGAAAGCATAAATCGTGAAGAAAAACCAGCAAGGAAAACAAAAGAGGGATCCAGAATGTCAAAAGTATGCCCAACACCCACTGAAGCCTCTCAACTAGTCAATCTTTATCCCAAATACCATAACAACCACTCAACCCCAACATCAACCAAAATAAATAAACAAGTAAAACAAAAGTCGGAAAAAACACTAAAGAAACTATATCTGTAATCTTTTGCAAATTTCCTACCGGTCCCATTATTTTGCACCCCCAACAACAACAACAAAAATGATTAACATGTTAAATGGACTGCTTGGTTCTGTTACAATATTAAGTGCCTGAAATTAATTCATATGACAAGTGAGATAACACAAACAATAAAAACTCAAAATCCTAACAGAAACATCAAGCATTATATTCTTGAAAGAAAAAAAACAAGCAGAGTCCGTGGTGTGTGTGCAAAAACTCAGAAAAATGCCTACCATTTAAAATTTTTGATAAGGAACAACTTGGAATTAAGCCTACCGAATGTAAAAATTCATTATAGTTGATGATAGGGGGGATTCAGGATTTAGACATTCCAAATCTGCACCACAAAGTTCAATAGACTCTGGATCATCCCTGCCCAAAAAGTGAAGGAAACAGCACAAATTAAAGAATGGAAGCGCAGAGAAAGCCTAGAATAAAATAAACACAAAAGGAACAGAGATGAAAATATGAGAATGCTACATATCCAACAAAAACAACTCATGTCCTAAATAGCATCATAGACAAAATATGTTATGTACCTTGAGGGATAATAGATTCTAGTATCCGTCCTGTACAAGAAAAACACTTGTCAAGCAAATTCGACCACCCACTCAGAAAGATAATTTGGCAAAATACACAAAAGATCAGGAAAAAAATATTTAAACTAATAGTTATGGAATTTTAGTTCACCATTCTTCAGCTTTATCTTCAAGGTGGACTGACTCTTCTGGATGCATAGTCTGTGCTTCCTCTTCATCCAAAACAACCAAAGTCTGAACCTGTTCAACAACAAGGCATCATTTTGATTTCTGAAGCCTCACAAAAAGAAACAAAAGCAGAAAGAGAGGCCAAAAAGACACTAATTTTATATGATTGTCATTCATGTGAATCATCTGATGACTTTATACACTCCAGCTTAGAAAACATAAACAAGACGCCAAAAATACTTAGATAAATACACAAGCAAGCACAGTGAAAAGGTAAAGAAATAGCCAACAGAAACCTTCTGTTGTATGCAGGAGAAAAAAGATTGAATTGCTGAAGATTAGGCCTCCCAAAAACAGCAGAAAGGTAAACAGAAGATCAACAAAAATAGAACAAAAAAAAAAAAAAAAACCTTGATTCATTGACACAATTTTCCACATCGTGATGACCTGGAGGGAAATGTTAATGGAAAGCAGAACCAACAGCAGGCATACCTTTCTACTCTTCATGGTACGAGAAGTGGGAGTTGGGGAAGAAGCCCTCCTAGCAAATAGTCACACATACACATTAGAAATGCATTTAAATGGGTTGAGTAAAAGCTATATATACACATTAAAAATTCACTTAAATGAGTAAAAATTCACTTAAATGAGTTAAGTAACACATACATTAGAAATGTACCACAATAATCCTCGAGAAGAGACAAGATGGAAAGGCTTGAAATGTGTGCCAACAAAGAAAATATATGCACACATATGACATGGATTTCTCCTCTTATTTTGTTTTAACATTTTATTATTGGAGTACAGCATGGGATCTCTCAAAAACCCAACTTAGTGTGAGCACTCTTCTAGCTCTACACAAGCCAATTTGACAAATTCAAGTGCTGTGACAATCAATTAAGCTGTGTAAAAGGTTCCCCCAACATGAACATAGACAAAATCAGGTTTGAAACTCATCAAATGGGTCGTCATCTCACTCAAACATACACAATGGGTTTACCTGAGCATCTTTATTTTTTTTTATGTCAATTTACATAGCAGGGACCACCTTATCCACCACTCAAATGAGACACTTTCAGTGGGATAGGATGCACACGGCATGAAAAGGCAAGCAATAGGTAGACCTTATCGGAAACAAGTGAAATGACTAGCTGACAGAAGAGTGCGTGCATGCGTGGGTAGGTTGTTTTGGGAGGTCTATGCATCTCATTTGCAAATGTCACACAAACAAGTACGATCCAAAGTTCAGATGCATCTCAGTATACACAGTGGTGAATTAGTCTGAGCTCATTCAGCCATACAGATGGAGACATTAGAATCAAAACCAGAGAGGCAAGTCCTATCCCTGCTCAAAACCTCTCTAATCAATCCAACTTACATAAGGATACCGAAGGTGTGATCATGGTACTTGCTTAAATTTTTTTCCCAAACTTCAAAGCTTCAAGCAGAAATTCATTGCTAGCAATGTATAATGTCATGTGCTCATAAGGTCAACAGGAAAAAAAGAAGAGTAAAGAAACTGTTAGGGAACTCTAACACATATATTAATTATCGACTCGCCACGTCAAACTACTACTTTATCAGGATCTCCTCGAATCTCACGAAATCCGAATTTAGGATACGTATCTTCAGAGATTCCTCTCCTAAATTAACTTCTTAGTTCGACCTGCGTACAAATCCGCAAGACTCCCGGCTACACACCCCTGCTCATCTATAAATACAACCAGATATGCGTCCCTGAGGCAACTCTCTCATTACTATCCCATCTTCCCTCAAAGAGTCCCGTTTACTAACTTGAGCGTCGGAGTGTTCACGCCGGGAACACCCCCGACGTTCTTTGATTCGTGTTCTAGTCTTGCAGGAATTAAGGAGGGAAGATCTCAAAAGCTACGTCAGCATTCTGTTTATGAACGACCCAAACATTGGCCGCGAAAATGGAGGAAAACATTTCGAAGGAGAAGACAGATATCTCACCAAGCTGGTGAACCCAGCGACAAAAAGATATAACATAACGCCAGCTATTCGAGACTAATTGACCCGGAGAGATGTTATAGCTACGGAGAATGGAAGAAACGAAATGGTGATGATTTAAAAGAAAACCAACCTTGAGCGAACCTAAGGAAACAAACACATAACCCTCCCGCGGATGCCACGGAAGGGCAGAAGAGTCTGGAAATTCCCAGCTCATGGTGGAAGGAAGAGGATAAAGCCTAAAGGCCGCCATAACAGCATCAGAAACTCTAGGAAAAAACTTCTCGGTAACCATTAAGAACAGAAAAGAAGGACAAGACGAAGAAGACGAAGAAGGAGAAGAAAAATGATTACCCCGACAAAGAAGACGAGAATGATGAGCCTTTTCCTCGCAACAACATCTTAATAAAAGCTCTCTGCAAAACAGCCTAGAGTTTCGTGGAAAACCGGAAAACATACAGGCAAACCAAAAGAGGAACAGGCTGGTTTCTCGCGTATACCAGAAACCAACCATCTTTAAATCAAATCGCATTTATGGCTCCGCCATGTGGACAAGGAAGAGCAACCGGCATAAGTGCAGTGAAAATAATTACTTTAAGATTCAAAAACAAATTGAAAAGCCCGTCAAAGGACAAAAGAAAAAACCACCCTTCCAGATTCTTCAGAGAGACTGCTCAAAAATCCGAGGGTCCTGGGATAAAAACGGATCTGAACCTTTCCAAATCCGTTACAATACCCCAGTTCCGAAACTCTCCAAAATCCAAACTGAGATTCTCTGGCGGCGAGACCAATTTGGGAAGTAGATCCGTTGATATGAAAAGCGAACTCGCCGAGATCTTTTTAACAATCCAACCATTGGACAGATCCGCAGGAAAATGCATATTTTTGCAAATAACTCACATATGAAACTCAA
Organism: Pouteria campechiana; assembly: GCA_036873735.1. Classification (NCBI taxonomy): domain Eukaryota; kingdom Viridiplantae; phylum Streptophyta; class Magnoliopsida; order Ericales; family Sapotaceae; genus Pouteria; species Pouteria campechiana. The sequence continues at coordinate 20,296 of JAYJMB010049276.1, forward strand.
AAGAGAAAGCACGCTGCGCTCGTTCCCAAGTGGGGGGGATTGGTGTTAGGGAACTCTAACACATATATTAATTATCGAGCTGACAACTCGCCACATCAGACTACTACTTTATCGGGATCTCCTCGAATCCCATGAAATCCGAATTTAGGATACGTATCTTCAGAGATTCCTCTCCTAAATAAACTTCTTAGTTCAACCTGCGTACAAATCCGTAAGACTCCCGGCTACGCACCCCTGCTCATCTATAAATACAATCAAATATGCGTCTCTGAGGCAACTCTCTCATTACTATCCCATCTTCCCTCAAAGAGTCCCATTTACTAACTTGAGCGTCGGAGTGTTCATGCCGGGAACACCCTCGGTGTTCTTTGATTCGTGTTCTAGTATTACAAGAATCAAGAAGGGAAAATCTCAAAAGCTACATCAGCATTCCATTTGGGAACAACCCAAACAGAAACAATTAAGGATTAATGAACCAGCAATATATCAGAATCTAAAGCAAACTTTAGTGACTGCCAACCTATATGTTTCCAGTTATCTTGTTTATCTAATCTAGTTTCCAAATAGATAAAATTTCAACAAAACTAATAAATAATCACAAACCACTCTGACCAAACCACAGGATTCAATCATGTCCTGCATATCAATTATCATCTTTTGGCCATGCCAAGGAGGAGCATTATTGGGGCAATTTGAGAGGAGAAATATCAATCTACAAGACTAGATTTGATTCTTACTAGAACATTAGAAGATCAAAAATGGAAACCTGACAGTTCATAGTAGACTTACTTTTCCTACAGCTACCATAAGAAAGATTCATCTGAGAAACTATATACTAAGGACAAAGAAAAATTCAACCTCCAAATCATCCAATGTCATCACCTAAGGCTTCGTTTGGCCACACTATGAGATTTAAGCAATTTTGCAAAAGTGCTGTTGCAGAAGCGTCTTCGAAAGAAGTACTAATTTGTAGCTTCCTCCTAAACGTGGAAAATGAGCTTTTATGGTGAGAAAAAAGCGTGGCGAAGGAACTCGCGGCTAAACTGAACCCATTACAAAAGCGTATTTACGCCTCCAAAAGCACTTTAACCCCCTTGCAACGCGCAGCCAAATGAAGCCTAAGCCAAAATCCAACTAGTTAAGTCAATAACATAGTCCTACAAGGCATTCCGAGTTATCATGTGTAATCTCCAAATGCTATATAATGGTAATCTTGTTTGCTCTAAGTGCAACACAGAAGTGCATATGATTAGCAACTTCACCATCTGCTTTTTCCAGTTGGAAAAGAAAAATGCTCTTTCAGGACAAATCAATGAGATAGCACCTACCGCATAAAACAGATAACCATAAAGTGTAGAACCCACCTCAACTTGTTCTGGTAGCCTGTGGGCATTCCAAATGATCATATCAATCTTGGCCCATTTTGGTTTGGAAGTCTACTTAAATGATAAGCACGGAGGGATTTTGGGTAGTCTCCCCCCAGCATAAAGGTTTGAGCATTTTTGTTTTCTCATTATAATTACATGTGCTTCAATCAGTACATCACAGAATCCTGATAAAATCTGGCACCGTAGCCATATGCTTGTAAGGGCCTATTTGGTAGGATGGAATAGAAAATATAGGGATGATGTTAGCCATAAAGTGAATAAAGCTAAAATAAATAGGTGAATAATATTGAAAATTATAGGTAATGATGGAAAAAAAGTAAGATTATTGGAGGAAATACATGTCAAATTAAGCCTTGGGTAATGGGTCTTCCATGGATTCCAAATCCATTATACTGAACTTGCCCTAAAGGAACTAGCAATTTTGAGGGCAGTTTTGCTAAGATTTTCCAATTAGCCTGACCTTTGGAACACTCTACATATTAGAAACTTTTGACCATTTGTCAGCTTTTATGCTTTATTCTTTACGTGCATTCTATTTGACTCAATAATTTCCACAGCAGTGAATAGTTTTCACCAAATGACATTTTTAAAAAAATTGCATGGAGATTAATAGACAAAAATAGGACAGTAAGAAGAAAATGTGCTGTTAAGTTGGGCATCAAAGTGATAACATATTTCAAGAAAGTGTGCAAAACCACACAGACATATGTTAAAAAAAAAAAAAAGCTAAAACTGCCAAGTGCAATATCAGTAACTGCAACAAAAACAGAGTGCTACAGAAAATTCTAAAGATGTCAGAGGAATCAATAGATGAATATGAAACAGAACAACCAAACTGCCATAAGAAACTAAATTTCATACTTGTTAGAGACATGGCTGGACAAGTTTTCCCCCAGATGCAAAGGAGAATGACTGGGAGGAGAAATACCCTTGTGATTGCCACTTGGTGGTCCACCTTTTTCCCTTTCAGCAGACAAACTGCTAGGGCATCGGAAAGGCTCTGGTCTTGAAGATATCACAGTTCCCTGTCTTTCCGAGGATGTCAACTGCCCATTCGATTTGCCATTATTGCGCATGTTTTCACTAAAAGGTCTTGGATTCTCATTGAATGCATTACGAGTACAACCACCTGACTGATGACAGAAATAAAACTCTTTCATTGAATCAATCAACAGAAGAAGCTAAATGATTAGGATTTCTCAACTAGACAAATCACTTCCCACCTCATTATCTATCCGTTTTGAAAAACATTCTGCAAATGACAGTGAATGAGGATTTGACATTGAAGACTTTTGGTTGATGGCACGAGATGCACCTGCAAACCTCCAATGTATCAGCAGTTTAGGAAGAAAAGTTGTTTTCCTTTTGAAACATATACAAATACGTGGATAAAGCACAAATGATGGTGATGATGATGCATATCTGTTATTTGAAACATAGCATTAGCACTAGCAACTGACAAAAATTAAAAAATGAACATAAAGGCATATGATAACAGAGTTGAAATGTTGTAGAGAGGAACCTCCTCGATTTATACGGGCATAGAAGGATTTGTAAGAAACAATAGAGAACACCATTAAGGGTTTTTTTTTTTTTTTTTTTTTAATGCAAAGAAACATCATGGTATCCTCATTCCCCAAAACAATAGCAGCAGATTATTTAGCATGTCCCAGATAATCCAAGTAGGTCATAGAAAACAGTGTCATTTTTTTTTACGATCTGATTTGATGGTTTTTAAGAGCATTGAAGCAGAAATCGAACGAAATTTCCATCTCACCAGAGACGCATAAGCTGTTGGAATGGGTGGGCTTCTGACGTTCTTCAGCATCCTGCAAGTCGAAGATAATTTCGTGAACATCTAGTGAAGAACATTACGGCGTGAAATATCAACCATGTAGACATTATGGGGGAAAAATGGTGGAAAAAAAATTGGATTCAACACTTCTGAAAGAAAGCCAGAAGAATCAACTGGAAAAGATTAGCAACATCCAGTCAGAGATTATAGCCCGAGAAAAACAGGAATCACCATAACTAAATGATTCGACAGAAAGGGATTTTGGCAAAAAAAAAAAGTAAAAATTTGAAAGCAGGCTAAAATTTACAATTGACCGACTTCAAGCAATTAAATCAGCCCAAAATGATCAAGTACGTCACACATGGAACGAATTATCAAGAGAGATCAAACACATGATTCCCTCATAATCAGCAGTATTCCGTGACCACGACTGCCCCTAGCAGCACAAACTGAATTCTGGGAAGAGGAGAGCCCACTTCGCATTGGAAGAGAAGAGAATAGACCTTCTGCTGCTGTTGCATCTTCCTCCGCTCTCTCTCGGCAACCAGCTGCTTGAGGTTGGCCGTGTACTTGGCACCTCCGTCATTCAACTTGATAATGAGCGTCATGTTAGATTGCATCCTTTGTATCTTCTCATCGAGCTGGTGATCGGAGAGATGCTCGACATTCTCTCTCTGGGATGAACTGCTGCTCGGGACGATCTCCAGTTCGGCAGGCTGGCCTTGATCGAATAAATAAGTCCAGTTGAGATCAATGGGATGTCCGGCCATGGAGGGGAAGGAGATGGTGGTGTTTTCGGAAGAGATGAGGAGGAGGAGGACGAGGTTGGAAGAAGGCGATGGTATTTCGGGACGAAAGGGAAGGGCATTTCAGGCAGGTTGCGGCCGGAGAGAGAAAACGGGAGATTTCATCTCATTTTCGGGAGTTCTTTTGGAGGAAGAGACTGTAGAGTCGCGACTGAAAAATAACAAAGTGGCCCATTGATGAGCTGTCCATGAAAATAATCCATCCATATTACTTTTGAAATAAAAATGAAAATTAAAAGGTTTGTAAAGGGGCTGTTTGGTTGGAAAAGTTAAAACTTAGAGGTGCAACTTGGGTTAAACTGCTTTACTCTAGCTCTATTTCTAAAAATTATATTTTATCCTAATTTTATATGGTTCAAGATGACATTTACTTTATCATACTTTTTGTAGGGTTTATTTCTAGGTTAAAATTGATTCATCCAAACAAGCCAAAAAATAAACTTATATTTTATAAGTATATATTAATTATTCTATACGCACAGTGATGTTTAAAGTTATTTCATATCTATATAATTTTGTAACAAATATAAAGCAAAAATTTACAAGAATTCATTAGCTATTAAAAAATAATTTGACCATTTGAAATTAGCACAAAATTTTCCTATTCACTCTAAAAAAGCATGTTAATTGTCTGAACAATAAGAATAGCTCAGATTTCATAATAAAAAATAATATTTTAAATAATAAATTAACTTTATCATATGCTTGCAAAATATTATCCATCTATTATGAAGTTAACACTAGCAGATAATTTTAAAGTACCATCCATTCAATGTGAGATTAATACTATCGTACGTGTGCATGTAAAATATTGTCTATCAATATTTTATAAATATATAATAATATGGGAAAAGTATTTAACTTTTTTTTAATTGCTATTAGGGAGTCGGTTTGGTTTGCGTATCTGAATCCCAAACCAAACCCACCTAATTTATAGACGTCCGTCGGATAATTCTAACTGAATCTACCCTATGGGTCGAAAAATAGAATCAAACTCACTTATAATCGAGTCTACAAGTCTATTTAAATGCACAGGATTTTTTCATGTGGCATGTTATTCATGTAATAGCTTTGAATTTTATGGGGTTATTTATGAACACATTATTATCATTTTTTCTTAATTTGCAGATGTCATTAAGATGCCTCGTTCATTACATTTATAAATTATGGACTATTGATGTAAATAAAAAGTGTGAAGTTGTGAGCTCAAGTTTATGTGACGCAAAGAATTCATCCTTGTTACATTATTACGTGCCTTGCCATCATAACGCAAGCAGGACTGACTGAAGCTTTACATGATAAACAGACAGAAATTGCAAGCAGTTTGTAACGTGATAATACAAGTAATAAACTCGTTACACAGTGCTTCGTAGAATTTTTATTTGCTAAGTCCACATGTTAGATGAACAAAAATCTCCACAAAAAAGAGAACTTGAATCTACATCCAAGCAACTGACAAGTGGCGGGCTATACAGAGCGGGTTTGAGGTGGAAGCAGTACGGAACTGAGAGCAGATGCACCCATTTATAGACGGCTTCTGGGCCCAAGCCCAGTTGTAGTAGAAACGATGCATAGGAATCTGTGGCGACTTTTTTATTGCATCTGAGTATCTCGCACTTTTTTACCTGGAATGCATGCATGAATCAGGCACGTTAACCAGTCCGATGAACGGCTTCTACGCAACGAGTGCTAGCAATTCTAGCGGGGCCTACCAAGGCCTGTCTATAAAAAATGAGGAGCTCACCAGCCTGCAACATTCAGATCTGGCCATATCCGAATTCACCACCTAATGATGAGATCGGCAAGATTCAGATGGTCTACTCGGATGAGATTTCATCTCTTTGATCCATCCCGGTTCGTTTCTTCACCGTTCGTCTGATGAGTATGGTGCATAGCCCTGGAATTAAAGAGTCGAGGTTGAACCTGGCAGTTAATTCAGAGGATTCCAAGCGCATTGAATGGCACAGGCAAGTTCCAGACTTCCCAGTCCGTGCAGGGGCAGATTCTCGTGCGCGTTGCGTCGTCGGAAAATTCATCAGAAAATGGTCGGGCTGGTAGGCACGCGTGAGAAGTGACACCGACTGTGCTCCACGAAGCGCAGTCTGGGTTGGGAAAAGAGATGGGAAGTTCTGTGACTTCTGTCTTCTGGGAGATTTTATTTTTTTATAGAATGATTTCGACACATAAATATTATAATAATTTTATTTTTTTTTCAATTTCTATATTTTCAATTATTATCCATTTTAATTTCATTCACCCTCAGTCTGACACTATCCTGTATATTTTTGCCATTTCCTTCCTCCTCAGCCAAACGGCCCCGAGACACCTGAGAGTGTGAAATCAGGCGGGTCCTTTTCTTAATGCACGTCATGATTCTTCTAATTATCACATGGCAAATGCTAGGAAAAGGGAAAGGGGGAAAAAAATCTTTGCAGCCTTCTTTTAGGTAAATATCTAAACACATCTAAGTAAAAAATCATATTTTAGATTTCCAATATTCTTAAATGATATAATCGCCTTGGATCTGTGTTATCATAATCAGATTCGACCAGCCACTCTAACCAACCCTAGTGGAAATAAGAAGGTAGTCAGCTAAATTTGATTTGGTTCAGCCTAGCAAGCCACTTTTTGGGTTTTTGGTAACATCGGCGTGACAAACGAAACTAAAGAATATAGTTTAATGGAAATTTTATATATTTTTAAATGAAGATATATAGTTTGATTTTTCTTAGCACTTACATTCAATGTTATCATAACTAAACTGGACTGGTCAGTCAAATCAACCAATTGATTGGTCTAGTATAACCTAGTTCCGGTCAAATAGTAAATTTTTAAATTTTTAATATTATCAATAAAATAAAATAATGAATAAAAATAATAAAAAGATCTATATATTTAATTTTATATCTATGATTTAGACTTTTTAAAATTAAGTTGTAATATTTTTTAAATTTTTTTCAAAAAGAAGTTTGACTAATTAAACTGGCTAGAAAAACCAATTAGACCGTAAGCCAGATACCACGAGTTTGAGTTCAATCGGTTGATATCCTAGCAAGTCCAACCCAGAAGAAATGGATCAGAATCCTCAAGAGTTTTAGGAATCGTTACAGACACTTCAAATTTTCAATGATTCATGGGAGCAGTTACAGCAAAATAAAGCAAATTTTCCAAAATTTCAATTCAAATTTTCAATGATTCATGGGACCAGTTACCGCAAAATAAAGCAAATTTTCCAAAATTTCAATTAAAATGTCTTTAACTTCCCTTGGAATCAACTGGAAAACAATCTTCATCGGAGCTCAAGAAGCGAGCCGAACAGCATCTGAACACTTGCTTAGGAATCGACGGCGGGTGTTTGGAATCAGGGGATAGAAGACATCTGCACAGCGAGTGGCTTTTCGTCCTTCGGGGTCGACCGGCAGTAGCATGCGTACAGGATCAGCTGGGCTGCACCCAAAAGCGCTCCCATGCCATTGGGAATCTGCCCATGAAATTAGAAAGTTAAATTCAAGTAATTAGAAGCTGGTGTTGGACCAGCACATCTGATTGTGTTTATTTGTGCATTTTCTCTTTAGGTTTTATCAAATTGCATATTTGCTCACAGATTTAGAAATTGTGTACCGAGTTTTACAAATTTGCGACATTGGCGTTTTGAGTCTTGTTACAGAGTCGTAGCATGATCAGTGATCTTATATTACTATATTCATTCACCCATTTCCAAGTTGCTTCTCGATCAGGAATTTGGGTTTGATTTTCCATTTCTCCTGTTTTTCAAGGAATTTACACTTACCACCATGAAGAGATCAAACTTGATAAGGGCGTAAGCAGTCCAACATACTCCGTTGAGGAAGCTGGCCAAAGAGAGATATAGTGGCATGTATTGCACACTCTTCGTCGTTATAACCTTTTTCTGCAATCAAACAGGAAAGTACTCATTCCACCAAAACATAGGTATTTGTTACATTAACCAATTGGATACATAAGAGTCTAAATTCTCTAATCTTTTAAGATTGGATCTGTGCCATAATTTTCTTTATTTTTTTAATGGTGGGTTAGGCATGATATTGCCAGCTAATGAAGGAATTAGAGCCTGCATAAATAGCAAGTGAGGCGCAGAAAACAGCAAGAAGCTGGAATCTGACTCTGATACACTGACTCCTTAAAAATTCTTAATATATCCAAGAATATCAGAACAAGTTTTGATGCATTAATCTGAACTTATAAGCCGCCTACTAAACTAGAGACAAGTGTGAAAATATGAGAAATGACACCCGCTATTTAATACTACATTAAGATTCACACTCTTGATTAATGGAATTAACTTGCATGCGAGTCCAAAATTATGCGAATGTGCACGTAATTAATGTTTTAATGTGAGAAAATTAGCAGCCTCTTACTCACCATGACCACGAGAGGCGAACCGTACATGAAAGTTCCGAAGACGATGCACATTATCCCCACAATCATTGATCGCTTGGTGAAGGTATGAGCGAAGATAATCACAAGTGCCACCACAACACCCATGAAGATCAGCTCTAACACTAAAACTAAGATTACCTTCAGCTGAAAATACATAACCCAGAAACATGTTAACATGATACTCCAAAATTCATCTCTCTCTTTTTTTTTAAAAAAAAAAAAAAGTTGTGTACAAGGTTTTCAAAATTTAGAAAATGACAAAGTATTGAATAAAAAAATAAAAATTTTCTTTCCTAAAAATAAAAAAAGTCCCTTGAAAGGAAGACATATTTAACTATTAGAAAATTTAATTTGGAAATAAAGTAGATATCTGATTGCATACCCTCTGTCTATTGTTTCCAAAGACGAAGAAGATTACGAGATAGATAAGCTCTAATCCCATGCCAACTCCATTAATGGTTATGACGAGCACGCTGTTGGGGTGGACGAAGGGAGTTCCATAGAACACCCACATCATGCAGTTGAGGAACGTGGCCAGGTATGGATAAGGTGAAAATTCCTCAGTCGATCTCTTCCGAATTATATGGATGAACGTTGGCCTGCATAGTTAATATTCGCATTACTTGGTATTGGAAGCACAACTTGAAGTTTTTGGCAAATACAAATCAATGGTTTTGCTATTTACCAAATACAATCTCAATGATTTCAATTTCATAAACCACCTACCTAAGATTTAAAAGAATTAGCAAATCCTTATTGTTATCCTCAAATAACCGTTACCCTCACGGAGTGACGCAGCTGATTAAATGACCATTTAAACAATGACATGCATTTATCTAAGGGAGCTTCCTTTGAAAAGAAATAGTTGCCAAGAACCTTCTCTAATCTTACTCACGGGCGATATATCTCTTCTTGGTGGAGAATACCCAAGCCTGTCAATTAGACTACAAATCATTCCTCGCCAGCATTTAATGATTCTAATTTGCAAAAGAAATTCAATCTTGTGTTTTTCTTTTTCTTTTTCTTTTTCTTTTTC
>JAYJMB010049287.1:0-29738 GCA_036873735.1 Pouteria campechiana
GGGCGCAAAGAGAGAATCTAGATGCATGGTCTGTTTGATATGTGGACTAGCATGATTGTTTTGTCAAGTCATTTTATAGCGTGAAGCAGTGTTTGTATTATTGATAAATATCTATTTATCGGTGGCCTGACAAAAAGATAATCTTTTTTATTGAAAATATTATTGTTTTTTTTTCAGAAACTTTCAGTAAAATAGAAAAAAATAGAGAGATTTTCAGTAAAACTTTGTAATAAATTATAATAAATATAAACACACAATTTGGGCAAAAAAATGGATTAAAAAAGCCACCATTACATGAATAATGAGTGTGCACTTGAGAAATGCATATAGCCTGACAAAAGGAGAGTAAATTTTAACAAGAAAAAACATTACATAAAACATTATATCTTCCATACTAAGTCACACACAAAACAAAAAAAAAAAAACAAAAAAATAATACATGGTAAGTGTTTTGAAAATTAAAAGAATTACACCAACTCTTACCTTAAAATAATACATTTGCATAATTGATTTTTTCTTTCTCATCCACACAACATTAATATTCTTAAGACTTGAACATTCTTGAACATGCAAATCTTCACAATGAATGCATCCAATAATGTTTAAAAATGATTTTAGACATTTAAAACTAATCAAGAAACATATTTACAAATTTTAAAAAATAATTTTATTTTTCACAATTTTAAAAAATATTTGTAATTAATATTAAATTATAAAAAATAAAAAAATTATTTCCGGACAAAACCTGACCAAAACAGTTGACTAAATTGTATTTATTATAACCTAAACACTGATTTTTTAAAGAAATATAGTTTTAGGGCTTACCCTTAAAATTCGTAATTTTACAAAAAAAATAATTTTTTTTACTGGAAATCTGTGTTTTTAACAAATTTTACATTTAATTTTTGTTTCCATTCGTAAAAAGTGACTAATTTGGGATGAATCAAACGATTTTGGAATTTTCCTCAAATCACGTGTTCATCCCCAATCTGCCCAAATTTGACGGATTTGGTTTTGCAAATCTGTTTAAATCAATACTTTAATGCAATACAAGTATGAATGATATGATTTCGAACAATATACATATCAAAAATAGTGAAAAAAATTGATTTTCATATCTACACAGTGTCCGAATGTCCAATTCAAAAAACGTGATTTTGATCTTGAAAACAGAGTTTTTCTCCCACAAAATCGATAATGGATCTTTCATTTTTGGTGGTAGAATGTAGAAAGGAAGGAAAGGGGGAGAAAAAATATTGTTTGGAGAAGTTTTCGCACCTCACAACTACCAAAAATGACCCCCCTCCCATGTACGAATGATAATATCGTTGCTTAAATGATATTATCAACAAAATCATGCGAAAAAACAAGATTTTGTCGATAAAATTAGAGGTATTATCGATAAAATTACCGATAATATCTGTATTTATGGTAAAACAGGGATAATATAATTTTTTTATGCATTTTTTTTTATTGATGGGAGGCTAAAATGATATTATCAATAATGGGAACACTATGAAGTAGGAACCACCTGCGAGAGTCTAGATGCATGGTCTGCTTGATGCATGGACCAACATGATTGTTTTGGCAAGTCATTTTGTAGTATGAACCACCTGTGACTTGAAAGAGCCCTCAGGATAATGTATCAAAATTCATTAAAATAGTTTAAAGATGAGACTGTCCCCTAATAAATCACTACATGGTAATTTTATTTATTGTTTCTTGTTTTCAACCTTGCTTTTCAATATTTTAGTTTAATTTTTTATGATTGTTCATCAATTGATTTCGTGCTGTGACTGAAGGTATTGCTTACGACACCTACAACCCCAACAAATAGAATGAAAGCCATTGTTGAGGCTTCGGAAGGATTTGTGTATCTTGTGAGTTCTTCTCTTAATCCGTTAATATATCCCACAAAGTCCTTTCTTAGTTCCTGTATGCAAGGCCTTGCTTGACCAGTTGTAGGTTGTTGTTGTCTTCTGGTATATTCCCCTCAGATAACTGTTTTTCAGATACTGAACTTAAGGTGCTATTTATATAATGAGATTTTATATTTAGTGATTCCATAATCGAAAGTTCTTCTGGAGTTTATTGATAACATGATCCATTGTTATCCTTTTTGCAGCATTTCATGATAACGTGATCTTTTTGGTTATCCTCTTTGCATCATTTTTTTTTACATAGTGGAATTTTGCTATTCATGGAAAGATCTATGATCTATCTCATTCATCTTTTGGAGATGCAGTTATTTACATTTTATTATCATACCATGCAGCTTGCTCATGCTGCACTTTTTGGAGGAAAACATAATTTTTTATTGTGATGCTTGTTATGTTGGTCCACTGTATTTATGGATGGGCTTGATCGTTTTGGACCTCACATCATCCGTTTGGCTTGTTAAATGAGCTACTTTTTGGGGAACTGATAGGATGGTGATTGCTTTGCAGTCCCTTATGGGATATTGCCTGTCCTCTTTGTATCCTCTACCACGACCATCTTAGTATGTTCTTGAGTTGGAGGTATTTTGGATATAAAAATGGCGTATCTGAAGCAATGGCTGTTTGGGGTGCTGAGTTCATAGCTGGGGTCTCAAGAGGGTCCAAGAAAAAGGAAGAAAGAAAAAGGGAAAAAAAGGAAGAATTCCATTATCTTCACACATTGTGCCTACCATTAGGGAACTGCATAGGTCTTAATAGCAGCATCATAGAATCAGACTTTTGCAAATCTTGTTCTCTCTCTCTCTCTCTCTCTCTCTCTCTCTCTCTCTCTGGTACAAATGGTGACTGTGATTTGATTCAGTTCAATGATCGGAGCCGTCAATTTGGTTCTATGCTTCATTTGTAGAAACAGTCCATGCATATATTTTTTGGCATTTTCAAATTCAGTCCAGACCCTTGCTATGTTTGTCAACAGTCAACAGAATCATAGATTAAAACATTAGACATTAGTTTATTAGGTGAGTTTTTACATGGTTGACTGCTCAATGAGAAACCTTGGTCTAAGATGCACTTGTCACTGAATTATTTTGACCTGAATGTTCTTCACAGCAATAGGGATAGAAATAAAGAGTTGATTAAGATTGCAGGTTATCTAATACCATAAAAATGCCCATTTTAGTTATTTGAGATCAATAATCCAAAAAAAGTGGAGAAATTGATCAGGATGTTATACAGAATCTGAGTGGAAGAAATGATGTTGTTCTTTCAAGTTTTATGTGATTACTAAGTGCAAATTAAATTAGAAGTAAAATTTTAGAAGCTAGCTATAAGACTGGTTATGCTTTATGGGGTATGGGGTGTAGTGCTGGGCAGTTAAAGAATATTATACGCATGAAATGGGATGTAGGCTTTGGTGTTTGGTCATGTAAAATGGAGACTAGAAACTGCATCTGTTAGGAGTGAATTTATTGAAATGCTAACCCATGAAAAAATAGAGGAAAGCTAAAAGAACATGAGTAGTGGTCATTTATATAACCCAAGATTGATAGTAATGGTGAAATAGGATCCATATGGCTGACCCATTTTAGTAGGAAACATCTTATTATGATGATGATGATGTTAATAGGGCTTTCTCTATAAGCTGTCTTTGTTGGCTTTAACACTCAAGTATTTGTGGTTTTAAATATATGATACAATATGGCGGATACACTTAACATTGTATCAATATCAGCATCAGCATAAGCCAATGCAAAATGTGAGGGTTGTATTAGTTGGCATGAAAAAAAGTGGGACATATCTACCAGTATAGGCCTCTATCGGTCGATATGACCCTGTATTGGCCATGTTTTTTTACTATTAATTTTAATAAACGACTTTTTTTTAAGGAAGAAATCTCATTTTCCCCACTTCAAGCAACATTCTATCCCTATACAATCCGTTTTTGACTTAAGAGTCTAGACCAATTGAAATAGGGTTTTTTGGTGGACGATTTTCAAAGACTTATTCGAGTTTTAGGGGAAGAGAAATTGGTGATTTAAGTTAAAAGAATACTCCCTTCTCTTTAAGATTTGAGTTGCATAGAGGGATAGAAGCCACTTTCTACCATAGTGGAGGATTTAAATAGGGCTATAAACTACATATTTGGTATTGAATCTGAGGTTGACCATTGGGTTGGAACTTTTGAAAATATCAAAAAGGTAGGTTGAACACATTCAATCTACTTCAACTTGCACATATACTTAGATTTGATGACAATATTATACTAGAAGTAGGAAAAGTAAATGGACTATCAAGTGTAAATTTTGTGAAAGGAAATTATGTGGGTGTTGGTAATAAAATGGATGACAATGATAGCGGAAGCATACCTCTTTTGGATCGACTATTTTCCTCAAGCTCTAATCCACGCACCACCCGCTCTCAACAAGTCTAAGGCAAATCACAAACATGGAAATGCCTCTGATCCACAATTCAAATGACTTGGATTATACTAAGATCCCGTTCCACATCCTATTCTCTCAACCCATCTGCAATGCCCCTTTTATAAGCGAGGAAGAGAAACGTTCAAACGAATGAGACATGGCTTTTCCAAAAGTCGCCTCTCATGACAATGTTGCTGCCCATCAAGGGTAGCAACGTTCAACATCTTCCACTCACACATGATGGACTTTGGAATATATATAAAAACCCAGGAAAATCTTAGATTTCGATCATACAACCAAATGGATCGTGCGACTCGCGAGTTAGCCCTACACTTTGGGAGCTCAACCATACACCTGTTAGGGATACTTGGAGGCTACAACCGTGAACGAAAAAATTACAACTCGATTTGCCCCAGACTTATTTTATGTCACATTCTTGTTCAAGCATTTTCAATCCCTTATATAATGCTTAACATATGCGTGCATCTACCATGTATTCACAATCATATCATAATATGATTATCTGGTCAGAGAATCACATGTAGATTCCAATGTGAAGAAAATATTCAGTCCAACTTCTCAAATCATACCTATCCATTTCAGCCAATCGCTTTTCCGACATGTCTCACTAAGTCGTATTAATCTTAACCCTTTGATAAAATGTCAAGATAGCATACATTGAACTGTCACTTCAAGATATATCAAGAAGTCCCTTGAGGCTTCTCAAAAAGCTCTTCTAGCCTTAAAAGAACTCATACAATGAGTAAGTAGGGATACTCTTGCTCACTTCCTTTACTTTTCGCATCTAGCAAACATGGTATGATGCACATTCTACAGTAGAGGCAATTCTTAAAAAGAGTGTATGTCCTTCTTAAACACCGTACAGATCTTAGTTTATCCACACAGTTCCTCTAACATGCTTAAACTTGAGCCCACTTAACAGCTACCATCTCCAATTGCTTATCAAGGTTTCACATCTGGCTATCTTACGGGTACAAGGTTACCAATAAAACCCTTAATCATGCAATTGATGATCTTAACTTGATTGTCAGTCAAGTCGACACAAGCTTAAGTCCAACACCCCTCGAGTGTAACGAATAAATAATCTCATCTTTACACATTCCCCAAATGTCAAAGGCAATTGCCTGTATGAGTAGGCCAATCTCTCTACTCATCTGACATACATGTTTTATTTATGAATAAGTGTAATGCTACAAATACAAACAATTGATTCCAAATCAAAATATATCTATTCAACATAAGTTAATGAAATAACAGTACAAGTGATACAATCAAGACTGACGCAATCCCATGGATTTAGCATGACCCATAAACACATCTCTTGTTATAGATTTAGTCAAAGGGTCGGCTAACATCTTATGCGTAGAGACATACTCAGGTATCACTAACTTCTAGGCTACGATGTCTCTTACAAAATTGTACTTGATATCGATGTGCTTAGTTTTACTATGATATCTAGAATCCTTCATATATGCAATAGCTGCTTGGTTATCACAAAATAATCGTACAGGCCCGTCAACCAAAACACTGACTCTTAGATGCATAGGAATCTCCTCAACCAAACTGCCTTCTGCATTGTAACTGAATATGCTACAAACTCAGCCTCCATTGTTGATAATGCTACACCAGACTGCTTTTTGCTACACCAAGATATGACTCCATTGTTTAGAGAGAAGACATCCGGATGTAGATTTACGCTCGTCAAGGTCACCACCCTAATCAGCATTTGTGTATCCCTTTAATTGCAAATCATGTCCTTGATAGCAGAGCATGTAGCTTGCAGTGCCTTTGAGGTATTTGAAAATTTGCTTAACAGCTTTCTAGTGCTCACGTACTGGGTTCGACTAGTATCGACTAACTAATCCTACGGCGTGACAAATATCTAGATGGGTACACATCATGACATACATCAAATTGCCAATTGCACTAGCATAAAGAACTTTCTTCATGTCATTGATTTCATCTAGGGTCTTTGGATACATTTCAAGGCTCAAGTCATCACCCCTGGCGATAGGAATGTCTATGGGATTGCAATTTTGCATATGAAATCGCTCAAGTACTTTGTTGATATATCTCTTATGAAAGAGATATCAACTTTCTTGATCGATCTCTCAGGTCTTCACCCCAAGAATGTGGCTTGCCTCACCCATGTCCTTCATTTCAAAAGTTGAGGACAGCCATTCCTTAACAATGGCGACAAACTCTTTATTCTTTTCGGCTATCAGAATATCATCCACATATAAAGATAATATTACAAAATTATCTTTGAACTTCTTAACATACACACGGTGGTCTTTATCGATTATTGAAAAACTAAATGTTAATATTGCTCGAGGAAACCTCAAATATCACTACCTGGATAATTGTCTTAATCCATAGAATGAGTGGTTAAATCTATAGACTTTTCCCTCCTGACCTGTTTCTACAAAAGTAGTTGACTGATCCATGTAGATCTCCTCATCTAGTTCTCCATTGAGAAATGTTGTCTTTACATCCATCTGATGTAGAGGTTCAAATGTGTGACGATGGCCAAAATTAATCAGATTGAGGTAAATATCACCACTTAGGAGAAAGTATCCTCAAAATCCACACCCTCTTTTTGGGTAAATCCTTTCGCCACAAGGCTTGCTTTATACCTTTCTATGAATCCATCCGCCCACGCTTGATTTTGAGAACCCATTTATTCCCAATAGCCTTGCGTTCAGGTGGAAGATCAACTAAGTCCCAGACATGGTTGGATCTCATAGAGTCCATCTCCTCTTTCATTGTTTTTTTCCATTTATCCTTTGCAGGGCATGAGAGCGCCTCGAAAACTGTTTTAGGCTCATTCTCATCCAATGGAAAAACCATAAGCGTCTCACCTTCGATAAAAAATCGTCGGCGCTTCTTAATCAGACGATTACTCGTCGGCGCTTCTTAATCAGACGATTACTTCTCCTCAATGAGGGTTCCAAAGAATTTGTCTGAATGCTCCCACTCAAAATAGGCAGTTGAAGTGAACCATTATCCTTCTCAACAGACTGATTTTGCTCCCCAATTTCTTTGGATTCATTCATTTCATAGAATGAAACATTTCTCTCAATTTCTCCTTTACTAGAGAATTTATTCTCTAAGAATGTAACATCTTGTGAATCTATTTTAGTCATAGTGTCATCATTATGTTCGCCAATGAACACGTATCTCTTGGAAGAATCAGGATATCTAATAAAGATACACTTCTTCCCTCGTGGTCCCAACTTTCCATTTTGTGAGACGTGCTATGAACATATGCTACCGATCCCCAAGGCCTTAAAAGGCTAAGATCAGGCTTCCTTCTAGTCCATAGCTCATAAGGCGTTGATGTGACTGATTTAGATGATACACGGTTGAGTACATATGCAACAATCCAAAGAGCATCTCCCCAATAGGAGATAGGTAATTTTGCCTATACCATCATGGATCTCATCATGTCTAAAAGGGTTCTACTCCTCTCTGCGTTGCAGAGTATATGGAATTGTTAGTTGCCTGACTATACCCTTTTCATCAAGGAATTTTTTAATTCTTCTGACAAATACTCACGCTCTCGGTTTGTTCGCAATCCTTTGATTGTTGTGTTTGAGTGATTCTCAATCATACTTGTAAATTTTCTAAAACAATCCAATTCTTCTAATTTATGGGAGATCGAGTAAACATATCCAAAGCGTGTGTAATTATCAATAAAGGTGATGAAATAGGAGGCACCATGCCTCGCCCTCACACTTATAGGACCACAGATGTCAAAGTGAATAAGTTGCAATGGTTGAATGGCAAGTGATGCCTTTCCAAAAGGCTTCCTGGTTGCTTTACCAGCCAAGCAATGTTCACATATTGGTAATGAAACTTTGACGAGCTGACTTAACAGTCCATCTCGAGCCAAACGATTCATCTTGTCTTGACCTACATAACCCAATCTAGTATGCCATGATACATCATCATTCAAACTCATAGAAGATGACATAATTGTAAAACAATTTTCAATATTGCTAGAATTTAAAACAATAAAACCATCAGACATTGTTCCATAACCAATACAAGCAGTTCTTTTCAAAATTTGAAGTCCATTGCTGGAAAAATTCAAATTGTATCCTAACTTAAGAAGAACAATAACAGAGACTAAATTTCATCGAATATTTGGAGCATATAGGACATCGTTCAACAGTAAACTTTGTCCCTCTTGTAAGTCCAACTTGCATGTTCTAATTCCATGTACTTCTACTAAGATTTTGTAGGTATTCGATAGTATTCCACAAATGTTGCACGAACTCTAGTTACGTGGTCCGTTGCTCTTGAGTCTACAATCCATAATGGATGAGATTCTGTTAACATGACTGAGCTAGAAACATATGCACAAGAAGGAGATTGTGGAATATGAGTTACCTTCTTCGCTTCAGTGCAATCACGAGCGAGATGTCCTAGTTGACCACAATTGAAACATTTCAACTTACTAATGTCCTTCTTATTTCCGCGCTTCTATCTTTTGCGTTGAATGCCCTTGCTTTGATTTCCTTGTTCGGTCTTCTTCCTTTTTGATTTCTGGTTCCTCTTACACTTAAAACCATTGTTTTTGGGCGTAGAACCAGACTGCGCCACCAGAGCCTAAGAGGAGAGCTTGGCCATAACCAAACAATCATCCTCCAACTGCAAATGGTGTGCAATATCATCGAAAGTTCTTATGCTATCATAGTGAGTCATATTCACCTTCATATACTCCCACGAATCTGGGAGAGACCAAATCACGGCTGCAACTTGTTGCTCATCTGAAATTATATGGCCAGCAGTTTGTAGTTGTAGAATCATATTGAACATCTCCAATATGTGCTGCCTCATGGTATGTTCAGGGCTCATTTTATAATTCTCAAACCGCAAGGTGAGCCTTCTAAGTTGAGCCCTAGAGCTACTACCATATTTATTTTTCAGAGTCTCCCATAGGATTTTGGCAGAAGCAATCCCTTTAAAAGCAAACATAAGATCATTCCTCATGCTGCTAAGCATCGTGATGCGAGCATGGGAATTTCTTCTGCCATTCGGAATATGCATTCAATTGTTTTAGACTAGCACCCCCTTGCGCCGGAGTAGCATCTCCCTGAGCTGGAGTAGCATCCTTCTGAGGATCCTCCATAATTACTGTTAGGACATCACTAATTTCCTGTTCTTCTAGCATGTATTCAATTTTGAGTTTCCATATTTCATAAGTTTCTCCATCCAATCTGTCTATTTGACTAAGATTTGTCCAAAGAGTCTTAGTTGCCATGGGTATAGTCTGATACAAGTAACCTATGAGATGTCAATTGTTCTTTTCAGCACTTATTCATATTACAAAACATACTTTGCCACATCATTGCATAAATTAATAATATTTTCATTAAATACGTAAAAAGAGAGCATGCTAAGCATAGAATCATCAATTCACATACATCTATTCCAATAAAATCAACATATGAATATGTGCAAAGTTAAGCAACCCAGGAATTCAATTATATGCATCAAGCATGTTAATTAAGTGGATAAAGTGAGAAATTTTCAAAATAAACTCCTACTAACTTATTAAATAAGTATGTGAGACTCTCTATAATCCTTTCTACATACTCCCACTTACCAAAAACATGCATAAATACAAGCCATCATTATCATAAATTTTTAAAAAAATGCATATAAATTCATGATTAATCATTACAAAAAATGAAAAATCATATTTAGAGGTCTTATTTGGCAAATCCGAGCCCACAGATGGATTTAGAAGGTCTGAAATACCTCAAAAATGACTATTTTGGCGATTTTTGGGTCCGCCAAAAAATTTGGTCGCCGGCTGGCAGTTTTCCGGTGTTGGCCCCAGCGGCCGGCCCGCTTTGAGTAGCCCCCGCCTGGGTCTGGTTTCATGGGTTGGCCTGGGCTCGCTCCCACTGGGCCTAGTCTATCGGCTAGCCTGACACGTTCTGACTGGGCCCCTTATGGGCCTGAACAGGTTAAGCCCACCGAACACATGGCATGGGCCCACGGCCCATCCGGCCCACTAGATTCAGTTTGCAAAATTACAAAAACACCCCTGGCTTCCAAAAATTTGCAAAAGACACCCCAACTTCTGAAAGTTTTCATAAATACCCCTGACTTTTTCAAAATTAAAAAAATCCCCATCTTTTGTAATATTTGCACTTTGTAGGTCATTTTGCAAAATTTAAAACTTACAGGGACCAAATTGAAAAAATTCCATCTTCTCCGCCCGATCGAGAAAACATTGAGCGTCCAGAAAATTGTTTTTTCAAAAATTCATACAAAAGCCATTTTAACTCCGTTTTTCGCATGTAGTATGTCATTGGAATCGTCTTGGAGAGCACTACATAGTAGTACCAATGGATTGATCAGAAATTATAGTTCAAAAATTTTGTCATTAATGAAAAGTTCACAAATTTCACACATTTAATTGCTAAAATAGCAAAATACATATTTCATTTCCTTCCTCTCAAGCCAAGGAAGCTATCAACAACTCTGATACCATTATTGGTAATAAAATGGATGAAAATGATAGCGAAAGCATACCTCTTTCGGATCGACTATCTTTCTCAAGCTCTAATCTCTCAACGAGTCCAAGGCAAATCACAAACGCGGAAATGCTTTTGATCCACAATCCAGATAACTTGGATTATACTAAGATCCCGTTCCACCTCCTATTCTCTCAACCCATCTGCAATGCCCCTTTTATAAGCAGGGAAGAGAAACGTTCGAACAGATGAGACACGACTTTTCCAAAAGTCGCCTCTCATGGCAGCATCGTTGCCCATCAAGGGTGGCAACGTTCAACAGTTGGGTATGATTAGATTGAAGTAACACTTGATGCATTAAAGAATATTGTTATTTATTAGTTAATGCATCGTAATAAAATAACATGTAAAAATTTTTGAAGCGTACACTATTTATTTACATAAAAATTTGATGTAGGCATTATTAGCTAACACAAGCCAGAGTGACAAAAAATTGACTTCGTTAGAATGGACTGATATCGTAATACACTATTATGTATATGCAAAATAGAAAATAACTATATATTTTTGTATACCTCATTTTTCCCTTTTTCTTTTAATGTTGTTTCATAATTTTTTGGGCCCCCAAAAATATTGTCCCATTTACCCCAATGCCAATACACCATATTGTGTTGGTTTTTCAGGCAGCCAATATAGCATCTGATACTGATATTCAAATCCATGATTTCATCTTTCATAATAATAGTTCGTATTTGCTTGTATAGGTGAGCTCTGTTGGAGTTACGGGTGCTCGGGCATCTGTAAGTGACAAAGTTCAATCTCTTCTCCTGGAAATTAAAGAGGTTTGTCTCACCATCCAACTAATTAGTTTCTGTGTCATTTGTGTTAAGATAAAATGTATCTCATGTTTTATTAGTTGCAGCAACATTGAGTATTTATAACATGTGATGATGTTTTGAAGAAGATTATTTTCCTTGCCTATGGTTTATGCCTGTAGCCTTGAGCCTTAATTTAGTTCCAGGCTGTGGTTCAGTATACATTGGCTGACACTAGAAAGAGTGTATTAGTTGATGGGAATGGTGTTCTTAATGAAAACAGTAATTTGCAAATTCACATCAAATTGTTATCAGACTTGTACTCTGTTCCTTTGCTTTTCTGCATGCTTTTCTTTGGAGGATATGCCAGAAGGTTTATTTTTGCCAGATGTGTGGTAGTAAATTTTTGGTCTGTTTATTTATTTTTTCGCTTCTCATGTTGGGATGCAATACTTTTCATATTAACTGATGTGCAAACTATTGAAAACTTGAAAAACTGTCATATTGTTTGTGGAAGTTCTTTTAATGATTTTTTGAATATTCCTGGGATGATTTGCTCATTTCCAGTCCAATGCAATATTGCCACAATTTTGTGAAATTGTTTTGTGCTATTTTATTGGGCAGTTTTCTGTCATCAATATAATAAGTTGAATGCCTTGACTAAGAACTTGGGTTATGTTTGCCCTACGACTATTTTCTGAAAAAATTTGTTGATTGTATCAAAAATACCATTGAGCAACAATGTGATTGAAATTTGGATCAGAGGCAGACTATTGACTAATTAATGACTCATGCAAATGAAGCAACATGGATGTAGAACCCATGTTAGAGATCTATATTGTATGAATTTTGTAATGGGATTTAGATTATGTCCAATACTTTGAAAAGTATAAATCCTTCTTAATCTTTCTATAATAGGGATTGAAATTAGGTGATTGTTCCCCATTAACAAAGTGGATCCCTTCGCTCCTTGTATACCTATTACCTGGGGATTTTGCACACCAGAGAATGATCCAGAAAAGAGTCAAGAAATCAGAAACTAGGGATTTGTGGACATTTTTTTTCAAGTCATGGCATCAGAGTCATTGAATCCTGAGGGTAGATTTTTTACTCCACATTGTGGACCTGTTGGTTTTCAGCTGATGCATGAGTTTACTTGATGATCCACAAAATCTGTTTTAAATTCCATTCATGTTTATATTCCAAGTTGCATTAGTGCTTACTATTCCATCCCATGCAGGCGACAACCAAACCTGTGGCTGTGGGTTTTGGTATATCAAAGCCAGAGCATGTGAAACAAGTAAGTGGGAATGGAGCATGCTTCATCTTATGTCCTATTTGTTAATCACTAGTTATTAGATAGGATTTGATTTTCCTCCCATCTTGGACCTTAATTGCCTCCAAATGATGCAGGTATCAGGATGGGGAGCAGATGGAGTGATTGTTGGTAGTGCTATGGTGAAGATATTAAGTGAGGCAAAGTCTCCTGAGGAAGGGTTGAAAGATCTGGAAGCCTTTACCAGATCCTTAAAAGCAGCACTTCCATGACATATGGGTTTGTGGAACCAATAGCTAGAAATCATACCCTTCATGAGTTAGAAATTGGTTATAGTTCATCAGTAGAAATGGTATTCATGTGAAACAATCCAGACCTCCCAATTGCAGGTATCCTTCCAGATGAAAAAAGCTTTGGGCAAATAGTAATGGGATGTTCTCGCCATATGATTTCATCCATCAAGTTCTGACTTCTGGCCATTCTATTCTTGATTCTTGACTCTCTATATGAGAGCCGCTACCCTGATTGGTCAGGGTCAGCCAATTGCTATGATTTTTTGGTTATGATGATCCATGCAATTCCTGGGAGGTTTGGATTCTGAAGATGCAACCCATTTCTACAGTTTTTGAATTAAGCCATTCTATTCTGAAAACGTTTCCTGTAATCCCCAATTTCCCATTTTTCTGTTAGGCATTCTGAGTTGATGAAATTTGGATTTTGTTTTGGTTGGAAATTTTAGATGTGCACTCAGGCTGCACATTTCATGTTTTGTGCTTCCAATTCTGTTAGCATGAGTTCTTGTGATTGTGTGGGGATATGATCAATAAGGTTAATGAAAGCTTTTGTGCAGCCAAACCTACCAATGATCACCCTTTCATTTTGCATGCTTGAAATGGACATCTCATTTAGGGCTCACTATAAGGGTTTTTGCCTACTCAATTAGGGTCGAGATTAAAAAAAGTTAATAGTGGTGCAACTTGATGATCCACTTGGATTTTAAAAGTTGTATCGGTCAAATCACAGAGCGTAGGATTGCTGCGCATAATCATGCTCGAAATGGGCATATCAATATGGGATTATGCTAGCTGGCCTTAACCACTGTAAAAGCAGGAAAGTTGATGCCATCATGATGCAGAACGGGAAGAGGAGAAATTATTAGAAGAAAATTGAGAAAGAAAGCAAGCAACGGTAGGGAAGTAAGAAATAATTCTTCTCCCAAATCATCAAGATAATATAAAAACTTAATATATAAAATGTATACACAAAAAAGGCTTAATATAAATCATTCATTAACATAATATATGTTTTGATCACCTGAAGCGAACGTTAAATCTGAAATTAATAATTGACGGGTTTCCAAGGATGTGAATTAGGTGTGCCTGTCTGTAATCTCCATGGAGAGCCTTGTATGAGAGGGAAATGATTCCATAATTATGCATGCAAATGCTTCTCTTGGGGCTTACAATTATATGACAAATTCATCTTATTCACGTTTAAAAATTATCTGATTGAAGATTTAAACAGGTCTCAAGATTTATCTTCTTCCGGCTGCGGAGGGTTACTTTCTAAAAAGAACTTTTTCTGGTATCCAAGTCAAGAATCGAGTGATGATTGGCCGTCGTTACGTGGACTCTGACAATGGACATGCTGGTTACTCTTAGCCGCCCCTATTCTAACTAGATTTGCATTGAAATCCTTAAAATCGAAGTCTCTGATTCAGCTGCTGCTGGGTATAGCCATCCCATTCCAATTCCCGGAGTTTTGGTCAGGGGATTATTTGAAGTTGAAGATGATGCATTTTGTAGTTGAATTATTGTATTTCAAAAGGGTAAAAGTTCCACCCATGACCCTAAAATTGGCCGCCTTTTCTGGCTTTTAAGTTTTCACCGGTTGAAACTTCTTCCCTTGCCTACATGATCGCAGGTTCTTTTTCTTTTTTTCAACGTTCCACTTATGCCCTCAACAATAATGGTCGTGAACTGCCAGGATAAAAGAAATTAAAAGCTTCTTCCATTTTTAATCTATTAATCAAAGCACGCGGATTTTTATGGCAATCCAACAATCTTAGAGTGGCAACATGAACGGATTGGAACGAAAAAGGAATTTTAGGAAATCCATTTGGGGATGATTTGATATATTCTTTTCATAAAAATATTTTTTTTTATCATTATATATGTTTCTTTTGTCTATTTTTGCTTTTATGAAGTTGACCACCAATGGATTGCTCACATGATATTTGAATTCCCAACTAGATAGATAATGATAATTTAGAGGGGTGAAAACGCTTTCTCGGCAAATTTTGGGGTCATAAATGCAATCCATCTCATTTTACTGCAGGTCAACATGGTAATACGCTACTGGTGTCGCTGGTGGCGGCTGCCCTGTTCGCCAAGCAGCGGGGGCCCAGGCAGTGAAAAGATGGGGAAACGAGCCTAAAAAGCAGATGGTAAAAAAATTAAGAAGGATTTTCCCTTAATATGGCCCACGTTCTCCAATCATCTCATTTACAATTTCCTTTTACGTTGACAATCTGATTCATGAGAATGTGGTAGATGGGAGTGGATCTCACGTGCACGCCCTCCGCTTCGCATTTGCCATAGAAAAAAGAAAAGAAACAACAAAAATCCGTACCAAAATCTTTACTACAGAGAAATAAAGCAGACAAGAATTTCTTCGCAGGAGGAAATTGAGGACTGTTGCAGACACCAGCCAGCATAAAGATCTGAAAAATCAAGAGCGGCTGAATCGAGAGGAGGAGTTGACATGACGATGCATCGCAGCTCTTCGGAATGGGCCTTCCAGAGATTCCTCCAGGAAGCTTCCATGTCCCACGTACAATCTCAATCTCCTCCTCCACCGATCGAGGTCGGCCGGGCTGCGGAAGATAAACAGCACGACGAGGACGACGACGTCGTCGTCGAGGTCAAGGAGCGAACGCCTCCGCTCCAGCCTCAGCCGCCTTCCAATCCCTCTGCCGATGTGCCTACTGCCGATCTCCAGGAATACCAGGAGTTGCTCAAGCAACGTCTCAGTCTTGCTTGCGCCGCTGTCGCTAAGTCACGGGTGCGTAAAATTCGTAATTTGATCCCGCTTTTTCGTGATGCAAGGGATCCGATTCCGGTCGGTTGTCAAAAAATGGAGTTTTGGAGAAATTGGCATGAAATTCTCACATTCAGAGATGTAGGGCACATGCTCTGGTGACAGAACAAGAAGCCTTGAAACAATTGAGATAGGGGGTGGGGATTGGATTATTTACTCTGGATGGTGAACGGGAGTAAGACAACAGTAATGGCTTGCTTTAAAGAGATTGGGATCTTACACTTTGAGGCATTATCCATCCATGCTAGGACCACCAATCAGTGGTTAGAAACATGTAAAGAGTCCTCTTTTGGAGCATGAAGCTATAATCTGTTGATAGTCATTTGCCAAAATTATATCTGATGATATTCCGCAAATAGGAGTACAATTTTTTTTGTCCTGCTCCTCTTGAGCAATTTCAATTGATACTGACAGGTTGCAGGTGTAAAGCCTCAAGATGTCGCTGCTGCTGTGGCTGATACTGGACCGCAAGTTTCGGATACTCAACAGTTGGGGCCTCAAGCTCCTGGTGAAGACATTCATTTTCCTATGCTTAGGCCCTTCATTGCCAGCATTTTCTGCTCTAGTGTCTTGTCTATTCAATGAGAGAAGATACCATAATTGCCTTTTTCTAGCTAATTCAGTGGTTTTGAGTGGATGTAGCGATAATGAGTGGTTATGTGCTGATATTAATACTAAGTGCTGTCATCATAACCTCGCAAAGGCAAATTTTTGGCTCAGCTCTACAGG
This sequence comes from Pouteria campechiana, assembly GCA_036873735.1. Lineage (NCBI taxonomy): Eukaryota > Viridiplantae > Streptophyta > Magnoliopsida > Ericales > Sapotaceae > Pouteria > Pouteria campechiana. Next base: position 16,792 of record JAYJMB010049287.1, read on the forward strand.
TTATGTTTTGAGCAATATGTTAATGCAAGAACCTATCTCTGTAGGTGAACGAGATGTACTTTTCACTTCCTCCATCCAAGTGCTTTCAAAGTCTTGGTCCTTCTGTCCTCCTATCATTTTGTCAAAATTGCATTCCTGATCACAATCATGAAGTTTACTCTTCAACAAGTTGTAACAAACATGATAAGTACTTTCAAAGGGCCTGTTTTTAAGAATCACGTGCATCCATTTGACAATCGGGTTGGTCAACATCTGTCATAGTGTGGTGTTGATAAAGCCTCATCACTTTGTTTGGAATGGCAAATTCCTTGTTCCTCTTTTTTCCCCTTTTATAGTTTTAAAATAAGCAAGTCAAGGGAGATTCTCTCATTTCCTCTTAGTATAAAATGGAAACACTAGCTAAGCTCTATCATATAAAAGGACACTGAGCATGGTGACATGGAGCACTCACCTTCACTGTAAACACATGCATGATTAACGTAGCCACAATGTAATACCCAGTGTCGGCCACTTTCATAGCATTATTTATTTTGCTTTGTTTTGATAGTTAAACAAAATATCCTAGGCAACCTTCCTAAGTAATGCATGATCCCAATCACTAATCCAATTTGAGTACCTATACAGGGTAGACAAGTTGCACTATAGGACAACCCAAGATGCACCATGTTGACTCCAATCAATTTGTAGTTCATCATTGTGACTTATATTATGCCATTTTATCATGTGAGTTGTAATGTATGATATGGAAAATTGGAGATCAGCTGTGAAATGCGAGAGCCAGGGAGGAAATATCCAAGAAGAAATGGATGAGTCACACTCTTACAAGATTTGATGTTTGATGTCATTGTATTCTGTTGTCATGTCAGGTTAGAAGTTTCCAGTGAACCCAGCTTCATACAAGGCAAAAAATCTATTGAATTCCTTGACTTTGTCACAACCTTATTGCACTTTGAAAAAGATATATGGGCTCAAAACTACTTGGATGCATCAAGCATAGATCACTTTTCAGTTGGTTTTTCTGTTATGCATTGATGATGATGATCCTGCATTTCTCTCAATTTTGGTTCTTTTTATTGCTTCCATTGAAGTACCAATGTCCGTTGGGTACTTCATTCAGACAGCTAGTAGTTTTCATAGTTCAAGCTAGACTACTTGTGAAATTGTATCACAAATTATGAAATGTCTGTCAATGATCTGAATGCTTGTAACAATCACACAGGATGTGGATATGGTCTACCAAGGACAGATAAGCCAGTTAGTGGACCTAATGGAGTTTCCTGCTTACCTGTCATGCAAAAAAACTCAGGAGTTCAAATTAGGCCAACTACCAGTGGGTCATCCAGAGAACAATCCGATGATGATGATCTTGAAATGGAGATGGAAGGCACTGAGAACATGGATCCTGCTGATGCAAAACGTGTAAGGAGGTCAGCATCATTTATAATGTTTTTATTGCCTTTATGCATGTTGTCTGGGAGCTTGATCAACGCTCCTTGGAAGAGCCAAGGAACTTAAAATACATGGGTAACTTGGTAATGCATTCTTTTCAAGGAGCAGAATGTTGGTTCATCTCCATTTTGCTACTGCTGGGCATTCAAAGAACATGCATGTTTGACTCTTGTAGGTTTTGGTTGCATTTTATCTTTCTTTTTTTTGTTTCCCCCTGCTGTTTCTTATGTAATTGATCACCCTCCCTTGCAAGATGTTTCCTTTAATAAACATAATAGTTGATCCTTTTATAGGAGATGCTTTTGCACAATCATTTCAACTTTTAGTAAAGCTCCATTCACCAGAAATCATTTTTATATGCAACTTTTGGTCAAACTTCGTGTGGCTGGTAGTGGATATCTCAATGGACAGGCAGATATTAATAACCAGTCAAAAGAGGCACACTCATACTGCTTTTTACAGAGGACGAACTAGATAGATTTTAATTGCAGTTTGTGACTCAGATTTGATTGGTCATCAGATTACTCTTTTTATTATTTGCATCATAAATTGCAAATAAATTTTCTTTCTCTGTAACTTAGTCTGGTTATGGTACCTGATGAACTCAGGGATCACCAATCATTCTGGCAGATCATGATCCATTTTGTTTTTTACATTTTCTTGTTCCTTATTTTTGAAATAGATGAGCCAATGACTATCTAGGCAACAACTTTCTAATTCCCAAAGGATTTAAAGAAAAAACTGCCAACTGTTATATATTGGATTCTTTCAATACCACAGGCACACTTATGGACATTTGATCTACAGCATGTCTTCAGCACATTTATAATTCCATTTTTACTTCTCATTTGAAAAGTGTGTCTAATGCATGAGGCTCCTACTAATGCTGGGTCTCCTACTAATGCTGGGTCTAAGGAGAGTGAGATATGTGCAGCCTTGCCTCCATATTCTGAAGAGGCTTTTTCTGCAACTCAAACCTGTGTCACCTAAGACGCAAGTGAAGAGTCTTACTGGCAACACCTCATTTTTAACTGTTGCATTGATCTGCTTATTTGTTCCCAGGATGATTTCAAATAGAGAGTCAGCTAGGCGCTCTAGAAGAAGGAAACAAGCACACTTGAGTGAGCTCGAGGCACAGGTGTGGCCTTTTGCTTTTGTTTCTATATGTTTCATTTGTCTGTGCTTTGCTTATAGCATTGTTTTGCAATGGGTCATCATAGGTTTCACAACTAAGAGTCGAGAACTCTACGTTACTGAAGCGCCTAACCGACACAAGTCAGAAGTACAATGAAGCTGCTGTGGACAATCGGGTTCTAAAAGCAGATGTTGAGACATTGAGAGCAAAGGTAACCCATTTGTTTTTCTTTGTTTGTGTTTCCTGCAGGTCTTAATCATAGTTACTTTGGTACCTAGCTGTACCCTTAAATCTTCACTAGTATTGCCCATGCCTACACAGCTAAATCAACTGTGGTAGCATTCAGGTACATGTTGTGGTCTTCTATTTTCGCCAGATTTCCTTTTCTAATTCTCCAGTACCCTAGATATGGGGCAAATGTGTTTTGAGTATCTTGAAGATGCTTCAATCTGATAAATTCTAAAGACCAGGAATAATATTCTGAATCCCTGACATAAGTTCATGATGAGGGAGCCAAGTTTAATCGCCAGTTGTCTATATAAGAAATAAGAGAAAAGAGCTAAGGTTGCATGGATGAAGATTGTTAGAAAAGATGATTCATGGACTAACCAAGGACGTCCATGATGGAGTGGAATGGTATGACATAATTCATGCTGGTGATCCTGGTTATGATGTCTAGATTAGCTCCATGCAGCAGTAGTAACTCGATGATCAGCTGTAGAATCTCAATATTTTGAACTCATCAAGGAGCTATATAGATCATCACCAACATCATGAAACAAGTATATTTTTGAATGAAAAGCAGACATTTTCTCTTGCATTGGTTAGCTCTATAATCCAAGACATACTTTTGTATGATGCAAGCTGGGGGCAGCATGGGACTAGAGTTTAAGCCTGGTGGCTTAGAAGTTTGTTGAGGATGACAAGTGGGAGCATTGTTCCAATTATGTTTGAATGATGGGATTAGGGTTACAAAGGGAATGGAGCTGTAACGGGTTTCCATGTTCTGCTGTGCATAATTTTAGGCTTAAATCTCAACATCGACTAACTCGATGAATAGTCAAGAATGATAAAAGAAGCATCCTTGGCATTTCCATATATTGGGCAGCAAAAATTATGATTAAATAGAAGCATGTTCTTTCATCTAGTTGCAACATGATTCTTCAAATGTCATCCAAGAAGCCCCTCTTTATAGTTGGAAGTTGCAAGACTTTCCTCAATTATTTGGAGGCTTTAGAGCTTTGATTAAATTTGTGGATGGTTCACTTTACCATTCTTGGAAGGGTGGATGAGAGGGTTTTGATGGCCACTGATGGAGTGATGGGGAAGACCAGCTGCAGATATCCTGAATCAAATATACCATTTTTGAAAGGAAGTTTTAGACTTAAATAATCTTCTTCTTAGTCTGGATTTTTCAGCATGTTTTTCCTGTACTGCAACATGCTCCCTGCCCCTCTACTAGTAAAATTGAAAGCCATTGTAAAACATTCCAATTAACTTTTTAGCCGTGTATTCCACACAATGATGAGTGTAACCATGGTCACCGTCTACAGGTGTGTTCGGATTTCTGCACACCTGTGTAGTATGCTGTGTAGTCCCTACTGCACACCCTCTATTACCCCCTCTTATCCAAACAAAAAAATTCCTATTATACATCTCTTTGTCTTCAACTATTATCCTTGCTTTTCAATCATTCTTCTTATCTGTTTTTAATTATTACACCTAAATACATACCCTTTTACTCCCAATCAAATACACAACCTTTTACATCTAGTCAAATTCACCCAAGTTTTGATCCAGACATTGGAAAAAAGGGAAAATATTTGACAGACTTTTAGTTTTCATGGGATTAGTTGCTGCCTATGGCTGATTTGGAGCCATGGAATGGATTGACTTAAATGCAAGCCGTGTATTCACGACTTTATTCTGGGTTATTTATAGATGGTTTTTTTCCATATCTATCTTAATTTGCATTTATATCTTTCTGCATGTGGAGGACAGTATCCTTCATTTCTTGACATCCATATGTAATTGCCAATGCACAGTGTCTTTGTACCTTTCTTGATTGGTATGTTTCTATGGCCATTTCAGGTAAAGATGGCTGAAGAAACAGTGAAGAGAGTAACAGGGGTGAATACCCTGTTTCAAACCATGTCAGACATGTCATCCATGGGCATGCCATTCTCTGGCAGCCCATCGGAGACTGTTGCAAATACTTCCATCTCTTTACAAGAAAGCCCAAATCACTTCTTCCAACCAACACAAGATCAGAGGATAAATACTGGTGCAGCTGACATTTCCCCTGGCTCTGTGGTTGACATTCACAATGCTGCTGGCAAGATGGGCCAAACAGATTCCCTCCACCATAGGACCAGCTTGGAAAACCTGCCGGAGCAGATTGGTGGAGCAAATCCATGTGGTCCTGTGCAATGGGATGGTGCATGGACTCCAGAAATCTCCAGTTCTGTATCCAGCGGCACTAAACAGAACCAAATGTGAAAATTCATGTTATGAAGAAATGACAATGCAAGAATTCTACTCTCCAGTGCAATGGAGGCGTCACTAAATTGAACAAAATATAAACATTATGCTTGTGGCAGAATATAATGCAAGGATCGCATGCTGTGTGCAGTCAATTGTAATGCTTAAAAGGAGAGCTTGTTATTTTCTGTTTTCCAAAAAGTTAAGCTCCACGAAACTTCTAGGTCAATATTGCTAACAGGTCAAATCTTTTAACAGGGTTCCTGTGACGATCAGGTGGATAAGTAGTGCCCAAGTTTTGCAGTGATTTTCATTTGATCTGCTTTGCCTTGAGCTCAAGCCATTCCAGGAACCCCTGTTGTTATTTGTATCTGCCTAGCATTTTGAATGCATGCTCGCTTGTTTGGGTAAGTGGAAAACTGCAGAGGAAACTTTTCTGAGATACAGAGTGCTAGCAGAAGCAAGAATGATCTCTGATTGGGATAAGAGGGAAATGATTCCATTGTAATATTACCAGGGAAATTTCTATGCAGCTGATTAGTATGGGGCCACAATAGTGCATCTATTAAATCTAATCCATTCATTTTGTGTACAATTACTTGTTTAATTGAGATTCAAAAACCTACTTCAATTGAATACTTAAGGGAACTTAATGGGTGCATGATTGCTTTAAAACGAGATGAATTTTGTAAACCACTAAAGTTTTCAATTGAGATGATTTCTGGAATTTTAGTGAAACAAGTGATGCTAAGTGTGATAATGGATTGAATTTAAAATGTATCATCATGGCCCCCAAGTTGATCATTTGCGTGAAAATTTCCATGGTAACAGTGCCATGGATCATTTCCCAAGGTGTATTTGGCTGTATGATTAAAACAATGGGGAGGAGAACTTTATTCTTCTTTTTTCCATCTTTCCAAGCAGGCAAACTTGGCATCATGCCTGTGCAAATAAAATTGACTGCCACTATTCTTGCTGCAGTGATTTCACATCATCAGCATCATATCAGACACAGTATATAAGATGCTATGTTGCATTTGGTATCATTTATCTCTAATGCCGTTTTCCGGCAGCAAACGCTGCGATGTTGGGCGATGTCATACGGCAGTCAAGGAGCAACAGTAACATCATGCGTTCTTGTATATGCCCTAATCATAATTTCTTTTCCTCAAGAAATGGATACCCAAAGGGATTGACAGGAAGCAGCTGACATCTGTCGAATGAATATTTTCCAGTGTAATCTAAACCGATGCATTTGGTTACATACAAACTGCAATGGAAACATTTGTTGTAATGGGGCCGAGTATGTTTGTGAAAAAATACAAACCACTCTATTGAATGATACATTAATCAAGTCAGCCACATTGTCCACTCATTTGGACGATGTGAATCCTTGTTAAACCTTTTCTTTTCCTTTCTTTTATTTGATCCTTACCCACTAGCGATCCATAGCTAATTTGGAATGTTCTGAAGCTCTTGATCAAGCAGGATTTTTGCCCGTGTTTGTTAAATGCGTGTTAGGGGGTTAACGAACGGGGAACTCACGGATGGGGATCGATACAGACTCCCTTTGTAACCCATGACCAAAATGGGTCCTACGTAATATGTTAGATTCATTCCACCATACAAAATATTATAAATAGATTTTAATTTAATAATATTAAAAATCATTCAAATCAAAAATTAGGTGGGCCATTAGAAATAAAAATTAGAAAATTTAATATTTAGTGTAAAAAATATAATATGATCCATCTTACCTTCGAGGTCATATCAATGCACTTCCTTTCAGGGGCCAATCTCCTAGTAGCCCCCCCGGGCTTGAACTTAAGGTCAATTACTAGGTTTTGCTATCATTAATATAAAAAACTTACAAAGTTCCATAAATCCCTTTAACATTTTCTTTAGTTTGAGTCATATCTGTTGAATATATATATATATATATATATGTATGTATGTATAGTTTTGATGACAACAAAACTTTTTTATGACTTGAGTTTAAGTTAATAAAGTGTTTGCTAAATTTAAAAGTGAGAGAGGAAGCAAGAGAGGAAACTAGAGAGGCTTTAAGGCTAAGAGCCGAAGCGATAAAGGAAGGCAAGGAGGTAGTCATACTCGTTGGAAATTGGAATACCTGTTATCCCACTGATAGAGGAAACTAAAAAGGTTTTTAGGTCAAGCAAGGAAGTGAAAGAGGAAACTAGAGAAGTCTCCAGACCAAGAGAGGAAACTAAAGAGGCCTTTAGACCAATAGGGGAAGCAAGAGAGGAAACAAAAGAGGTTTCTAAGCCAAGAGAGGAAGGGAGAGAGAAGTCAAAGAAGTTTGTTATTCTCGCTATCTATGTGGGTGTTCCAAGTTACATTCGATAAAGGAAATGCTTAACAACATCTACAAAGAAAGCACCAAAGGTCCATTAAGATCTCTGTAGCAATAATTTCCTACAGAGAAAAAATAGAGAAAAACACAGAGATCATCAAGCCTATTACGTCGACAAAGGAAGAGACGAAGGAATTAACAGAGGTATATTATCTCAATGGTTGTTTCATGCAAATTTTTGAAAAGGTATTCCAATGACTATTTCTCAATAGTTTCTTTCCAAATAGTCAAGAATCTTTTCAGAGCTTACAAATACAAATTCCATTAAAGAGAAAGATGATTCTTTGAATTCAAAATGTTGCATTTACAAGAGAACTTGAAGCTTCCAAGTATGTTTGCTCCATTATGCCTCAATTCTCAACAAGTTTCAATCTACTTCATTCCACACTCAAGAGTAGTTTGAAGCACCTTATTCTCATTGAATTCTTTTTTTATTTAAGCTTTATTTTGTGTACATCTCAACCCTAATTAGAGGTATTCCTTTATACATCTTTCTTTTCAATTGGGTTTGGGGATTTCTACTAGTAAGAGAGGATTATCCTTCAATAATGTTGAGTTAGTTGAATTCCCTAGTGAGCTCGGTGAAATGAGGTGGAGGTGGTGTTACAGTTTAATATGTTAATCTTAAAAAAACCAAGGGTGTGTTACTTGGTGAATTTTAGAATCCATGATTGGAATACTTTGGAGAATAGAGTAGGTGCTGAGTTGGCCAGAACCATTATATTTCTTTGTGTACTCATTGTACAACTGTGTTTCTACTGCTATCTTATTCTTGCTTTTGCGTATTCATTTAGTTTATCAATTTTGTTTAGCTTCATACTTCGTAATACATCCTGTTTTAGGTGTCAACAATATTAACTCATTGGGGATCCTGTGAAGACAACAAATATAGTGATAGTTGATATTGCTAAGGCCATCATCTATGTTTGTGCTTTGAAAGCTTAAATTGTTGGTAATTTGAATCAGAGGTGATAAGAAATGGTTTTTTCTTCACTCTCAAATAAGGTAAACTATAAAAATGCAAGTAAAGATCCACTGGAACATGTTCTAGTGAGAAAAAGAAAAAGAACATTAGGGGCATTTAAAAAAAATTAAATAAGTTATTTATAGATATGTTGAGACTATTTTTTAATTTTATCTAAACATTAATAATATAATAGATGTGTAGGCAAAATATAGTCTAAACGTAAATTTAATTTTTTTAAAAAAATAAGTGTCAATTAATTTTTTAATTTACATTAATAAACTTCAATGAATTTTATAAAAGTTTCTTAAATTCTAGAAAAAAAGTAATGAATTCTAATGATATTTAACTGGCTTTAATATTAAAGTTTATAGCCTATGAAAGATTCAAGAACTTTAATAAATTTTAACAAACTTTGTTAAAGTCTATTAAAATTGAAATTTTTAATAATTATTATGAACTTTAATGAGCTCTAATGAAAAGTTATGTTAAAGTATATTAAAGCTTATAAAAAATTTAATTTTAACAAACTTTAATAAACATTAATAAAAGAATGATTTTGCTTTGGCCACTGATAGTCAAACTATTTCTACCATTGGATTGCCATCTGATGGCTAGCGTCATCTCATTAGAACATCATTTAGGCGGCATGTTATCCATTTTATCTATCTGATAATTCTCAAGACTTGAGCTAAGCAGAGAATGGATGAAACAGTCACATCGGAAAACTTGGTGGGGTACCATGTCCTTTCTATCTCATTCACTACAACAAAAATGACTTAATGTAACCAACACTTTGGCTGTAAAAAGTCTATTTTTGACTGCATTTGGTCTTTTACAGCCAACAAAATTGGCCGCCTGTTGGCTGCATGTCACGCCCCGCCTTCCAAGGTGCTACGTTCATTTTTCCATGTAAATTCATTAAGATTTGCCCACTTTTAGGGTGGGGTGCTCTACCTAAAATTTGGCAGATCTTAACCTGAATATTAGGGTCTAACCTGTACAATTATATATCACATAAATAAAATAATAATATAGATTCTAAATACAAACATCCACTATCCCACAGTTGCCCAAGATCGAGGTAAATCATGATGGCAATACACCTAATAGGACTTTAATTGATTTAACATAATCATAAATACTTTACTAGGATATGCCAATATTTCACTTTTATATCATTGGGATCTTTTGAATAATATATATAATCATAATTCCATAATTTCAAATAAAATTTACAATTCCTTCTCATTATACATGATTTAAGATCATTTGAATACAAGGATTTATCATTTAAATTACATACATAAAGGAATTCCAATCCCACTGAAATAATACAAGATTCTATTACAAGGTATATTTAATTCTCAAATAAATTCTCTTCTATGTTTTTTGTCATGGTAATCTTCCATCAAAAAAATAAAATAAACAAGGGTGAGTCTAAACAAACTCAGTACGCAAACTGTATAACAAACAATAATGAATAACAAACGATAATCAATAATATGGATCCCTCAGGTATCCCTATTCGCATTCCACACATATAAAATCCAATCCATAACAAAATGAATATATGAGCATATCTCATACAAACCATACATTTTGGAATTTTTAAATTCCCAATTCACATATTCAAATTCAGAATATTCACAATATTTAACATAACAAAGCATCAAATAAGCTAAGGGATAATCTATCCTTTTCAATCAAGCATACATTACATTTCACTTTGATGAGATGTTCAACATCCCCCTTCATTCTTACAAATTCCTATACAAAATAGGGAATAATCATTATCCCTTCATTCCATTTATACATCCACATGTCATAACACAACTTATGAGATAATGATTATCTATATTCAATCAAATAAATATACAAATATAGTCTACTTACTTGGCTAATGAATCATTTACATAATGCCACAAGCTTCATAACTTCCCAACCATATTCAATTTGCCTATACATACAAATAAGTTATTCATTTACAAAGGCAACTTGGTCTATTTCACATCAAGTCAATACAATCCAATTTCTAAATTCTATGGTCAGTCCATTAACATGCCGCTACCATATTCATTTTGTATATGACATGATCGATATGTATTCAACACGATTCATTGTTTAACATCTTTAAAAAAAATCCAATAAAGTCTTTAATCCAACTACTTTATGGCTTATATAATCCATACACAATTTTCCCAATTACCCTAAACTAGGTCATAGTCCATTATCCATTTTTACAAGTTTAAATTACCTTATACAAATCCCAAAATATCATAATTCAGATATTAATTCATTTTCCCATACTAACTTCATAAAAATCATAAAATTCCCCAAAAGTCACTATTCGTAGAACCTTAACAAGCCAAAAATCATGATTTCCATGGACAAATCATTTCCAATTCATGATAATCAACCCATTACTCACTTTTTTCATGATTACTTATATCAATTTCTTCTAAAAACCACTTTTCAGAAAACTATATGAAACCCTAGTTTACAAATATCAAAATTTTGGATAAGAACAGGTAGCTTAACATGGAATCCAAGTGTAGCTTTCATCTATAGGCAAGAATTCAAGCCCAACACTCCAAATAGCTTCCTTCAATCACTAAAATCCGAATCTTCTTCTATTTTTCATCATCCAAATTCCAAAAACCTAAGCCAAGAGGCATGCTAGCTTGATTAACCACCTTAATCTTCATATTTTTTCACAAAATTTGTGATAAATGGGGCATAATGGAGTTGGGGAAGGAAGAACGATGTTAAGGGACAAAATGGGATGGATTAAAATAAAAATATAATGGGTTTAGGGCTTAAAAAATTACTTTTTTTTGGTGCTCTTGCGTGTCATCAGACTCTTGTTGCGGTAAGAAAAAGCCTTACCATGGAAAGGACTTGCTAGATGGCCAAAAAAATACATTTTTTAGAAGCCTTTTCATGATAGAAAATCACCTTGTCATGGCAAGGTCCTACTGGATGCCAAAAAATGTGTTTTCTAGAAGCTTGCCGCAGCAAGCTCTTTCTATCCAACATAGTGATTATATTTTGAGCATAACTTTTGCATACAATGTCCAAATGACCTAATTTTTGAGGCATTAGAAAGATAACTTTAAGGAATACAACCGTTATGTTAACAAATTTTCCCAAGTTATCCCTCAAATATGTCAAAAATTTTAATAAAATTGACTCATCTCGTTATTTTTCTGTCATTTGAAACAACTTCGGTATATTAGTTATAACTTCCTCATATGACATCAGAATCGAGTGATTTTTCTTCCATTGGATAGATAAGTTCATGAGATACAACTTTCATGTGAAAATATTTTCAAATTAGTCTATTATCCAAGTCAAAAATCAATCACAATGAACCTTTTTTAAATTTAGCATTTTCATTTATGAAAAATCACCATAGCCTCATTTTTTACATAAAATATTTTAAATCTCCTAATAATCACTTTCAACACATTACATACATAAAATGAATTACATTCATACCATTTACTACCTTATTTTAAGCCAATTGTCAAGAATCACCTATTCAGTTCTTTTCAACCAAATTTTCTATCATAACTAACTTCATAAGTCATTTTCATTCCAAAATGCATCCAATGCTCAATCCAGTATTCCACACACATTACAATATGGATAATAACCATTTTAGGCTATTCACATTAATCATAAATATGCTTTTTTACAAATTCACCATTTCAGTTCATATATGTCATAAACATGCTTTTGCTCAATTTCACTACTTAAGTTATTTTCTTCTCATTGACTTTATATAGCTCCAAATAGTAAAATTTATCGAATTCATAAGGTAAACTCTACCCATTTCTACATGAGTAGATTTCAAACATTACATGTGTTACAGTGCATATGCCCTGTATCAAATAGTCAAATGTATCCATTTTGTTGGCTGCATAGCCAGCAAAAAAATGTCTACATATAAGTTCTTTTGCTGATTGCATATAAGCATATACGACCATTTTTTTATTGACTGTATATAAATATATGTAGTCTTTTTTGATAGCTGCATAAAATTATATGCAATCATTTTTTTGCTGCCTATGTATACTTAGATGTAATCGTTTTATTGGTTGCATATAGTTTTATGTTGTCGTTTTACATTGGCTGCATATATTTATGCGCAGCTAGTATAAAATGGCCGCATAAACCTTTATGCAGCCATTCTTTTTGCTGGCTATATATAGTTAATGCAACTAATTCGTTGGTTGCATTTACTTATATGCACTTGGTTGTGCTTGCCCTTATTCCTGTTAAGGAAGTGTTCGGGTCAACTGGAGATCGATCGGATCGTCGGAGTAAATGATGAGGAAGAAACAAATGCAAATGGAACGACATGACCGGAATTGGCCGCCTTTGGCAAAGACCAAAGGATTTTTCCATTATCATTAATTTTTCCTCAAATAATCACACTTGCCGTGTATATCAGAAGAATTGTGTGTTCACATCCCAGACCACAAGTGGTCCTAATTACATCTCCACACTGGAGAAAACCCTTGATTAAAAGGAAAAGT
>JAYJMB010049298.1:0-29738 GCA_036873735.1 Pouteria campechiana
AGATTTCTACATAAATTAAAAGCTTAAATAAATGAACAAAGTAAGTAATAAGGACATGTGTATCAAACTCCTTGAAAGTGAAGTAGATCTAGCTTTGAATCTTTGAGAATGTTTAAGTAGTTGGAGTTGAAGATGCTGAATGCTCTTGTAAACACTTGAGTCATAAATTTATCATTTTCTCTATCTTTCTATTGTTTTATGCATTGCTTTAATCATCCTTTTATAAGCTACAAAGGAGAGTATAGTCATTGCAACTTTTTATAATTTTTTTCAAGCATTTGGTAGATTTGGTATGACCTTTTTACATATTGTCTGACTTCAAAACTTCTAAAATAAGTCTTCAAAAGCAATGAAGTTGTCTTATCGTTAGTCACCATTAGATCTGTCTTTTATTAGAGTTTCTGAAGCACCTCTTTAGAATTTCTAAATTAAGTTTAAGTTCCAAACATGGTCAATGGTCATATTTTGGCTTCTAAAGCTCTTCTGAAGGTTAAATTCAGCCTTTGATACTCTTCTTGATTCTTGGATTTTTAAAGTTACCTTTGATGACCTTCTATATTACTTCTAAAAATCTTTTGATAATATTATGAGTTCAGAAACTTCTTCTGAGTTGTTTTTGTATTACTATTATTGATCTTCTGAGACATCTATAAGACTTGGAATCATTTCTGAAGTTCTTCTTATGAACTTTTGATTGCAAAGTCAACATTCTATATTTCTTTTCATAAGGTTCTGAGTGTAGATATTTCTTCTGAACTTATTCTATACCATGATTATTTAACTTCTAAAGTATCTTTCAACCTTAGAATATTTCTCAAGTTCTTCTGACAAACTTCTGAGTACAAAAGTTTTCTATAAAGTAGAGCATTTTACTTCTGACATGTTTCTAGAGACTAAGTAATGCTTTTGAACTATCTCTTAAGTGTGAGACTGCTTTGGAGTTAATTCTAAGGATTGCCCTTTGTCTCCGAAAAAGGGTTCTGACTTTTTTTTTGAAGAGGTTTTGAAGTAGTTCTGAATACTTCTAAACTTCTAAGCTTCACTTCTTGTCTTTGAAGGGATTTTGATTTGTCTCTCAAGTACTTCTGAATATTTTTTAATTGCTTCTGAGTGATTTTTACTTGAGTATTATTTTTAAGTTATCTTCTTTTGAAGGCTTAATGTGATAAGCTGACAATTAACATTGTTTATTGCTTATGTTACTCTCCTTAATCTATTTTGATATATAAACATTGCATCACTTAGAAAGTAACTTATTAGTACCTTAATTCTTCACTCATTTGTTTGTTCATCATCAAAATCAAGCTTAATAGAGGGGTTAGACTTAACAACATTGTCAAGAAGAAGGATGTTGAGTTTCATGCAAGTATACACGGTCACAAGTAATACTGATATAATGAAGTATTGTTCCACAAAGAGGTGTTCTATTACTACATTAAGTACCAAAATTTTATTGAATTTATATTATTTGGTAACTTGATTTTGAAAAGATTCTAAAAGAGATTAAATCTAAATAACACAATGAAAACTATCCAGGAACACATCATAAGTGCATGTGAGGAAAAATCAATTAGGAAAGCTATCTAGGAATTTGACTTTACCTAGCCAATCCACTTATATTGATGTATTGCCTTGATTAAATTATCATTCCTCTCATTATGAATCAAATGCATTAAAATATCTACCACCTTTTCTCAAGTGCTATGATAGGTGTGCTTATGGATGTGACCTACTATGTCTCCATGCAAATCAACATGGACCTTAAGCTTAGGCATCCACGTGTGATATGTTAATGCTCACACAGATTGCACATGTACAATGGCTATCTCTAGTCATCATTGTATCATATGTTCCTCCATTCAAGAGTCTATTCCTAATTCATCTTTCTTAAGCATGAATTAGGAATCTCAAATTGTGCACATGGTAGCTAATCACATGCATGCATTAAGCATAGAAAGAAAGGAATAATGAGAAATAAGATAATCTAGATCAAAAGTCAAACATCAATGCAAGATTCATTGATAGGTTTATCTTAGCCTAGATAAAAGAAATTTAGAACATTATAACTGAATTAAAATCAACTAAATAATTAACAAACATCATCAAGATTCTAAATATAAAAGATGAACTAAATTGAAGGTAACAAAAAATTAAAGTCATAACAAGCTCTTTCCCTTTGAATGTTTTCTCAAAACTACTACTTAGCCGTACACCTTTCTATCCTCTCTTTCCTATGCATGTTTTCCACTAAAATCTCTTTAAATAATCCAATTTAGGGTTTGTTTGCACATCCATATGGATTCCCAAAGTTATTTTGTGCAAACAACATAAATTGCTAAAATTAGAAATTTCCATCTGCAATGAATTAGCGTTATGGGGCCCAAACTGGGCATTATAGTGCCCAACGTTTTGCACAAAATTACCCTTGTAATCCCTTTGTACCAGTGCTATGGCACCTAAAATGGGTGCTGCACTGCTCAACTCGCTATCCAAATTTTTATCAAAAATAATATTCAGTATTTTGGCCATAACTTTCTCAAAAAATATCTAAATTATGCAATTCATGAAGTGTTGGAAACATAATTAGAAGGGATATAATTTTCATGTTGAATAATGTTTCTAAATTAGGCTCTATATATGCCAAACATTGGCTACAATTGATGACTTTTGTCATCTTTAACAGTTTTAACGCCTGAAATAGAAGCTAACTCCATTAAGTGAAATATACAATCAAACCAGTGAAATTACATCAATTAAAGATCCAAAATATTTGAATTTAGCTATTAGAATATAATAATAATGAGCTTATCAAATAACCCTAAACTTAGATTTTGATTGTCCTCAAGCAAAATAGCAATAAGAACTCATGAAATAGTTAGGATAGTCTCTCTCAATTAATCAAGAACATGCTAGAAAAATTACTAGCATATAGATAACTTAGAAATCATTCAAGATGCTTACTAAGTAATCTCATGAAACTCATGCTTTATCAATCCCTTCATAGAGTGAGAATGTCTATGCACACTTGGTATCAATCTCATGCTAAATGCATGCTTGTCAATCAATAATATGCAATCTAGTGATTCTAATAATTTTCATAAAACATTCCATAAGCTTGCTTTCTATAATCCTTCTCCTTTAACGTAGATAACTCTATTGGGTAAGATCAATAGGGTCTTTGTTAAGCTTGTAATGGGGCCTTGGTTTTGGCTAACAAAAAAAAAACAATAAGAATCTACAAAGTAAGAGATCATAAATAAATTTTCACATAAATGTTCATTCTCTTGACTTTTTGTTTGGGGTTCTCTTTGATTTTATGGGTTGTATTACTACCACACCCCAAACTTATTTTCTTTTTGGGTTTGTTGGGATGTGATCCCCCCAATTGAAGGATAAGCTTCAGAAGAAGCAAGAGGGCTTTAGAAGAAGAAAGCAAGCCTAACAAGATGCATTTTGAACTTCAGAGGAGATTTTAGATGCTCTAAAGGTCATAGCCAGTATGGCAGCCGCCTACGGCTCATAGTCGATTTGCTTGGCACTTGCGGGGCTCAAGGGAGATGCGTCCTCACTAGACTATCATAGCCAATAGGGTAACCACATTTAGTATCACCTAGGGTGTAGCTGATTAGCCCAGCCGCCTATGATAGCTCCACCGCCCCAACGGTTGGAAATCTAAGTGGTGCTGCAATGACTATATTGCAACGATTTTCTTCCAAAAGGTCCAAAACCTCCCTAGAAGATATAAATAGAAGATCTTTTGAAGAGAAACATGATGGTTGAGGGTTCTAAGTGCTAGTAACGAATCAAATAATAAGTAACCAATTCAAGTTTCCCAAGTGTATTCACTCCAAGGTGCTATAAAGATCAATGAGCTTCAAGCCCACATCATTTCCATATCAAAGGGGTTAGAATCATTGTAATGTGCTTTATTATTTCATCATTTGTATTAGAGCTTTAGCTATGTGTACACTTAGGCCTAGTTACAGGCATTTTATTGTACACTTTGTATTTGTAAGGGGGAGTTACTGGTAAGCTCTGGAAACCAAATTGAGTTACAGGTTAGCTCAAGTAAAACTCGATTGTATGAGTTATTGGTGAGCTCAAGGAAAACCAACAGTGTGGAGTTTTTAGTGAGCTCATTAAAACCAGGTTATAGAATTCTTGGTTAGCTCAAAAAGCTAAGAAAGGTGTGATTCCACAGGTTATAGTGGAACCCAAGGTTGGAGAAACCTTGGAGAGTGGAATAGGTGCCAAGGGGACCCAAACCATTATAATCCTTGTGTTATTAGTTTATGTGCTTGTGTGCTTCCATTGCATTGTATTTTCTACACTAGCACATCCCTTTTGTTTTCCTCATTTCTCTTGAATTCTAGTTTGGCCATACACCTCCTAGTTTGGGGACCAAGGACCTAGCAATGGTATCAAAGTAGGGCACTAAAATTGGGATTCAAAGTTTTTATCTCTACCTTAGTGTGATCCTGTATGGCAAACAATTTTGATGGAATCAAGGAGGGTCAATTGACCATTACACCTCCATATTTTAATGGGGAGCATTATAGCTATTGGAAAATGAAGTTGAAGAAATTTTTGACTGTCAATAATTATAAGTTATGAAAGATAGTAAAAGAAGGAGTGGTGCTTTCCACTTCAGAGGAGAGTTAGTGGACCAACCAGGACATTAGAAAAGTTTAATTGAATACAAAAGCTAAAAATGCTCTATAATGTGCTCTCTGTCCTTTTGAATATGAGAAGATATCCTCATGTAAAATTACTAAAGAGATCCAGAACTATTTGCAAGCGGTTTATGAGGGAACAGGCTAAGTGAAAGAAGCTAGGATTGGTTTGCTTGTCCAAGAGTATCAAATTTTTTCATATTTAGTAATGAGTCTATTTCTGATATATTTTCTATATTTTTGAGACTCACTAATAGCCTAAAAAGTTTAGGCCACCATATTTCTTGTTCCCAGGAGGTTAAAAAGATATTAAGGTCTCTTCTAAAGGATTAGATGCCAAAAGTTACAGCACTTGAAGAGGCTAAAGACTTAAACAAAATCTCAGTTGTAGAACTGATGGGTCCTTGATGACTCGTGAAGTATTGAAGAATGAGAAGGAAAGGAAGAAGATGAAGATAGTGTATGGCCATGGAAGTGGAGACTCTTTATGTAATGAGACGGAGGAAGAAGATGTAGAAATCATAAAAACCCTCTCTAGGAAGATTAGGAATTTACTAAATAAGAAGAAAAAAAAGATTGTAAATTCAGTAGAACATTGTAAGGAAAAAGAAGAAAATGTAAGCAAAATGTAGAAGAATAAATTCATTATTGTGTAATTGAGTTTCAATTAGAGACATAGTAAAAGTAGCTTCTCAACCATGACAAAATAGAAACGTTAATCTATTTGGGGAAGTTAGGTAGGTGAGGGTATTGTATTTCATTTCTTATTCTCTACATTACATTTCATTTTAGTTTTAGCTCTCATATCTTTATCTCTCATAAAAGAACCATCTTGCATATGGGTATGCAAGAAAAGCTTAAAAGACAATCATCTACTACTTTGACCAATGAAATTACCTTTAATATCATTATAGTCCCAAGGCATAAGTCAAGCCTATTCGGGAAACTTAATAATTAAGGTTTTGAATAGGTATTCCAATCCTAGTTAGACCTTTTATAATCATTATTATGTGTTGATAAAAAGTTTTCAGCTAGATGAATTTTGGTTTGAACATGAGAAAAAAAGCCATTAGATTATGCATCATAGGGGGAGCATTGTATATTGAAGTTTAGGTCATGCATTATTGGGGGAGAATAGTTCATTCTCTCATACCTATGAAAAATGATAATCCTTCACCCCCTAGACCTTTTAGATTATGATAAAAAGGGAGAGAATATTATAACTTGCTGTACTTGAGGCAAAATAATATAAAGAGTGGAAGAAGGAGAAACTAAACATTTAAAAATTTTGAATATGGAGCAATCTTAGCACAATGAGCTTTAATGAAACAAACTGCCATAGGCTTACTATATGAGTTACTTAGAGGGAGTTTGGCTTAGTTCATTAGCACTATTTTATTAGTCTAAGTCATAAAGTTTTATCATCATCAAAAAGGGGGAGAATGTTGAGTCCAAGGGTTGGGTTTTGATGATTAACCAAAATTATTTATATACTGAATTATGCTAATGATATTTTTGCTAAGATTTTATAATTTAGAGAAAGCAAGAAGGATTCAGAGGAAGAAAGGAAGCCTAAGAAGATGTGTTTCAAACTTTAGAGGAACTTCAAAGGAGATTTTAGATGCTTTGAAGGTTGCAGTAGGCATGGCAGTTGCTTGCGGGTCATAGCTAGTTTGCCAGGTGCATACGATAATGCAAGTGGGGCTCTAGGGAGATGCTTCCTCACTAGATTATTGCATTTGATAGGATAGCCATCTTTGATATTGCTTAGGGTGCAACTGATTAGCCCAGCTGCTTACAGCCTACTGCTCCAATGCTTGGAAATCCAAGTGCTACATTGCAACGGTGTTCTTCTAAATGGTCCAAAACCTCCCCAAAAGATATAAATAGAAGATCCATTAAAGAGAAATATGATGCTTGAAGGTTCTAAGTTCTAATCATGAATAAAATAATAAGTAACCCATTCAAGTTTCTTAAGTGTATTCACTCCAAGGTGCTTCTAAGATCAAGGAGTTTCAGGCCCACATCATTTCAATATCAAAGAAGTTTGAATCACTGTGATGTCCTTTATTGTTTTATCATTTGTATTAGAGCTTTAACTGTGTGTAAACTTAGGCCTAGTTATAGGCATTTTATTGTACACTTTTTATTTGTATGGGGGACTTGCTGGTAAGCTCTGGAAACTAGGTTGAGTTGATAGTTAGCTTAAGTAAAACCAAATTATATGAGTTGTTGGTGAGCTCAAGAAAAACCAACAGTGTAGAGTTTTTAGTAAGCTCCTTAAATCTAGATGTAGAGTTCTTAGTTAGCTTGGAAAACCAAGGGAGGCATGATTCCACAAGTTATATTGGAACCCAAGGTTGGGAATACCTTGGAGAGTGGAGTAACTAACAAGGGGGCCTAAACCATTATAATCCTTGTATTATATTGTTTGGGTGCTTGTGTACTTCCACTGCATTTTATTTTTTACAGTAGCATATCCCTTTTATTTTCCTCATTTCTCTTGGATTTCAGTTTTTCCATATACCCTATAATTTGAGGACCAAAGACCTAACATCCTCATCATGTATGTTATCTTCAGGGACCTCTCTAAAGTTTTACATGAGCTCCACAAGTGTGATTTCATCGCTTTAGCACTTTTCTTTTGGATTAGGGTTTCATCTGCTCTAAGATGAATAATTTACTCTTTATCAAGCAAACTACTACCCACCTAATTCTTCTCTTAATATCAATTAATGATATCATTTTAACTGGTAGTCCTAGTGCTTCATTGTTGTTGGTCTCATGCTATGGCTTAAACAAACAAAGCCAATAGAAGTATCTCTAATGCACCACAATATCAACCACAAAAATTATAGTGGTTAGGCGATCCCTACCTACACCTCTCCCAATGTCAAATCCCCATACCTGAATTCCACTAGTCAACTTAATTCCAAAGTTACAAGTGGTACGGTTTCTCTGTTCTCTGGATTTGCACTTCCAAATGCTGATATAGTTGGATCACTTACACTTCCTATAGTGATTCAAACTATCTCTTAGTTTACAACCTAAACCAAGGTATAATCAGTATAAATAAAGAATAATTAATTCATAGCTTAAAACTAATGTAATACATAGGTGACTTCTAAACTTCAATGAACTTCATAGCTTTCACTTCAAACATGATCACCTGTGAAATAGAGTTTGGCAATAATCCAATTTTTGCAGATATAAGTCTTGCAATACTCATTTGATCACTTGCTCAGATCTCAACTTCCTCACCTAATGAGAGAGTTTGTCTCCAAGAGGTTAAAGAATAAGTCAAATAGGCTCAAGAAATGAAATTGTATAACTATCAGTAACAGACAAAAAGATGTTTTCAACAAAACTATCAAAGTTTATTCTTCAGAAAGAAATCCATTGAGGTTAAACTTGGTCAAATTTATCCCTGACTTAAAATAAGAAAAGTACAAATATCACCAGATTAAAATTTGTCGATGTTCAACTTTGGTGAAGTTGTCCTTGACTAGTAATTTGTTGAGGTTTGAAAATCTAGTTCATAGTAAAATGTCAATGGATTCTGCAATTCATCAATGTTTTGCCTTATCCTAAATTGTATCTTTTTCCAACCTGTTTTACATCAATCCATCCCATACCAAGTTTTACATCAATCCATTCAAAATTCAAAATAACCACATTCATAACATAATCAAACCAACGAGACCCATAACCAAATCAATGGCATTCCATTCACACTTTTGAATTCATTTTGGAAATCAAGTAACAATCCAATCTTCAATTTGCAACCTATGACATACTTTATAACCAAGCAAACCAATAAATCAAAAAAATCAATCAACCACTATTTGTGCATCCCATAATTGAAATAACATTCCATTCTTCGCCAGATACTTGCATGAAGTGTCAGATAGCATTTTATTTCACATTCAACACATCAATTCAGTTTATCCATGTTCCAAGTTTGTTCATCATTAAGAAAAGAAATAGGAGTCAAATAATTCTCCTGCTTTTAGATGATGACAAAATCATAAATTGATAAATAAAAATTAAATTAACTTAAAATGTGATCAACACTAGAAAAGTTGTTTATCACTATTTAGAAACTATAGATCATTCATTTAAAAGCTTTGATGATGAAGAAGTCTTCTTGTATTTCTTGGAATCAAAAGTGGATTCATCACCAGGAGTTGAAGCTTCTTAAATTTGTTCTTGAATATATGTTTGCAAATCAGCCTTGAGATATCCAAGACTTGCTACCAGCATCGCCTGCAAGGTAGAGACATCAAGGAAAGGAGAAAAAGTAGCAGTTGTAATTGGAGCAATAGGAACTAGAGTAGGTACTAAAGAAGGGATAGAAATTGTGGTGGTAGGAGCAGGAATGGTAGCAACTAGTGTGGTTTGGGTATCAGATTGAGTAGCTATTGAATCCTTTGCACCTTGACTAGTATGAGGAACTGTCTCTATGTTTTCAAGAGATCCCTCACCATCTTCCAGATCCACATCCCTTGGAATGTTCTAAAAGTTGTCCTTCTCTTCATCGTTAATTTCTTCTCCAAAATCTTATTTCTCAATATTTTCTGCAGTAGCTTGACCTTGAACAACTGGTTACTCAACATTTACTCCAAGAGTCTCAAATATTGTAACGCCCTGCTCTTAGGGCATTACTAAACTACTATTTTAAGGAAAACCTCATGCAGAGTCTCCCCTAAAATGTCAATTTCATACCTGTATAGTCACACCATTATACATAAGGAACTAAACCCACACATTGCCTAGACTTGCAAGTTACATTGTGATAACAATGGCAATATGAAAAGGCACACACTCATTTCCACTATTATAATATGTTAATATCATTATTCCATACATACTTGATATACATAAAGTTTGAAACTTTTAAAATTATAATTCATATAATTATTACACCACATATAAAAAAAGAAATTAACATTTAATTATAATGTCAACTCAGTTTCTCCCAATCATAAGCCCCATTTCCCCTTTTAGTATGCAATTCGCTTATTCCTGTAACCCTGACAACAAATGTTGTTGGATTCATGGTAGCATTATCATTGCCTCCTATGCAATCCTGCCTTCATTGTGACTCAGAGAGTCCAGGTTCACTAACCCCACTACTAAGGGAGTCAAGTAGAGTAAATATATGGTATGTTTCATTTTTGTATAGCATAACATGGCCATGCTATGTCATAGTCATCCCATGTCCTTAACACCTAGACTTTATCATATTACATCTTGCCTATGCCACCTAGGCTATTGTATATCATATCATATCAAGCTTGTGCCACTCAGGCTATGTCATATCATATCATATTTTGGGCTATCTGAGCACATCATAAATATGTCATCTCCATGCTCTTCCGGCACTATCATAGTCATCTTAATTAGTGCCATCTAGGCATGATCATAGTCATTTCATGTTTCTTCACAATTGCCATTTATCATGCCTTCTATTTGATTTATGATAACATGTCATGGAATTTTAACATCCAACCAAAACAATTGATCACAAATAATAGGATTCAAGTTTATAACAAATGCATGGAAATCTATGATTCATTCATGCACTTATTTACCCATTTGAACAGGTATCATTGTATCCCATTTCTAAGATCAACTCATGAAAATATATCATTTCATCATTTCAAATCAAAATACATGATAAGACACAATGTTCAAATGTGTTTCTTAACCCCAAAAAGATCATATCAAGTCCCCTTAAGAAAACCCCACACAAATCTTAAAAAATTACTAAAAATATATAGGTGCATTATAGCAGTATTACAGTGGCATAACATTATAGCAACACTATAGTAGCACTATATAGTAGCATTATTGTAATGGCACCGCGACTCCACTTTCTGAGTCTCGACTCCAAAACCTATGGCCCATTTTTGTTGTAATTGGCCCCATTCACTTGAGCTTTCTTTCAACTATTCATATGGGTTTTTAAAGTCACACACACCTTTTTGTGGTTTAATTTAGTATTTTATCAACAAAATACTTTCATATATCACATGATTTAATCATTCCCCTCACAAGTCATTAGGACATGCATGAAAGGCAAATTCAAAAAAACTATTGTAACGCATGTAACATAATCAACTCCAATTTCCAAATAAACATACAACTAGTGAAGCATATATCTCCATTTCCACTTCAAGTCTAAGGAAAAATGTCTTAGCGAAACATTTTATATGATAACTTATGGAAGTTTATCATTTCTTCATTAATTAGTTAATCCATACATCGAAATTCAACTTCATAACCAACACATGGAAAATACCGTTTCATTATTTCAAACCAAAATACAATGTAAGAAACAACATCCAAATACAATGTCTAGAAGGAAAACCATGGGATAAGCACTATCCCCACTCATTTCACATTCACGCACATCATGCAATGAACCTACTTACATATCATTCTATTCTTTTTATATTTCATATTGTCTTGAATTTTCCAAGAAAACCTTTTTCCAAAGTTCTAAAGAAAATACACATTTTAAACATCATGAAATTTTTTCCACTCCACCGTTCCCAAGCCATGGCTTAGCATCCGCTGCCAAATTTCTGACATACTTTTATTACCCTGTTTGCTCTATATTTTGTTTCTTTATTTGTCATATTTAACCCTCTTATTTACACCTTAATTCACTCTATTTAAACCTTCATTCTTCTTCATTATTCCCCCATATCTTGTAACTAAATCACAAATATAAGGCCATCTTAAATTACAGGAAGCACTGTATCGATAACGCTCAATGGAATTACAGATTTCAACGTATTGAAAAAATTAAGTAGCTATAGATGCACACACTTACATTTAGTTCTAGAATTTATACAAGGGAGTAGGATTCCCCTAGTCCCAAACATCACGCCATACAAGTCACCTCATTAAACATGATCAAGGCATAATATAATAATTTTATCCAAAATCAAAATACAATGCCCATCATACATAATCATGAAAATTAAACCCAATTACCTAAAGAAAGTAAACCTGCTTAACTTTATACAGATAATCACACCCTCTTAAGCCTCAAGCTATGTAATTCCAAGTTTAGTACCATGATTTATAACTCCTATCCATATCATATGTGTCCCATTACCACTTTCATGCTCGTACAGTTTACTAATCCTTAATAGTATAGTATAGAATTCAAGTTCGTAAATTATCCCTTCTAAGGTTTACTCAATTTCCCCATTTAAATCCTAATCAAGAGGTGATTAATGGTTCAATAGAAAGGGTTAATGGCACTACACCCTTCTTGATGTAATTTCATCGAACATTTGATTGGCAACTTTCAGATTCCCAATTTCTAGCCATAGGCAGTTAAGGGTTTCCTTCCCAAATGATGGATCAACATATTTTGACATGATTTATACCTCAATTAGCATTCAAATCAATCAATTTATACTTTGATTGCCAATTTCCCCAATTTTACAACCTTGTAAACTTAATTTCTTTATAAAACATGTACCATAAGCCCTAATTCAAAAATTTCACATAGCGAAACTTATATATGTATGAAAGAATCACTTACTTGCTAGTTTCTCTAGATTAATTTCTACAAAAACTTGTTATAGGGTGATTTCTCCAAATTTCCTTCCATTTCCACCAACTTGCCACATTTGACATTTCTGCTGCTTCAGGTGGTTACACTATGCTCTGGCATATATCATTAGTCATGCTCTTCATGATTTTGTCAATTTACATTGTTAATTTCTTTACATTTTTATTAAACTTACATGAACCATTCATTTTGAACTAAAGGAATAAATTTACCTGTACCTCAAAATTTCAGGGCATCATAGATATCAATCTTCATAGATTACCATCATGTTTTATGGATCTCATTCTTTTTATAGTTCCAATGTTGATCTCATTATAGCAAGAAGGACAAGTTAGAACATCTTCACTGAGTTCAATATTGTAATGCATGAAAAACCTTGTGAGATTCATGGTATATGGTAAATGACCATTGCCTCTTGTCTTTTGATTAAACATGTATACTAACATTGCTTCCATCAAATCACACTCCAAATTTTAAACAATGCAGCAAATGAGTACACATTCTTATTCACTTACCACATTATGTCCTCCATTTTGTGGAAACAAGCAATGTAAAATGATGTACAAGCTTGAAATCCACTAAGGTGAATTCCTTATTGGTGAATCCTTCTTTCGTGTTAGATAACAATTCACTTTTGGTCAAGAATGCAAACACTTCTTTCCTATCAAATATTTTCTTAGATTGTACATAGGGAAGCTTCATGATGTTTGAAAATTCTTCTGCCATGAAAGTATCTTCTTTCCTCGGAGATAGGTTGTAAACTTGTAGACACAATCTTCACCTTCAACTTCTTGCATCTAGAAATAGAACAACTTCACTAGTTCATCATAGATCAAGAGTTTTTCTTCCATGAACTAATAGACCCCAAAAGCCTTGAACCATTTTGTAAATTGAAACTCCTCACTTTCAAAAAACTAAATAATCAATATACTTCCCATGGGTGTAATTCTTTTTTGCAAACTTTTGATTTAATAAAATCCTATCCTGATTATTTTTGAAATTCTTCGGGGTAGGAGTTTTAGTGGTGGAGTGAATTTCCTAGGAGTTGAGATGGTTGACTTTGGAGTGACTTTAGTTTTGGTAGGTAGAGGAGAAGCTTTTGTCTTTGCTAGAATCTTCTTCCCATGTTTTAACTTGGTAGAAGCTTCTGTGGGAATTGGAAATGAAATTTCATGTTCTTTTTTAGGCTAAGTTTATTCTACATCTATCTCAATTAGCACAACCTAACTTGTTGGATTTTCTATTTGTGGATGTTGCCTCGCTGGAGTGTTGGATGGCTGTTGTATGATTATCCTTTTAGTTCTTCTCCTTGTTCTGGGAGGAGGTCAAACCGGAGATGAGCATTCATCTAACTTCCTCTTTCCTTTTTCCTCATACGTGGCTCTAGGTTTAGAGACAACCACTTTATAACGGGTTGAATGAAAGATAAACAAATTTTAAAGGATTTAAGCAATAAGAAGTCAAGAATATTGTCAACTCAATGAAATTTCAAACACAACGAGTAAGAAGAATGAACAATGTGGATCCATGCATTCCAAATTGTTAGGATTATGTGCATGATTTTGATGACAACAAAACTTATTTTATATTTTATTTATGCTAATTATCTTGATTAATTTAGGAAGCTTAAAATGTAGTTAAGTATGCTTGAAGAATATGTATTCTATTTTGGAAATCATTTTATGCAAGTATATTTGTATATTATTAGAAAATGAAGAAAATCATTATGATGCACATTGCAATTAACTTGGCTTATCATATTATGATGTGTTGGATCATATTTATAATTTATGAATTTCATATGCAAGAAGAAATGTGCTTGAATGAAGTTTATCTTTTCTAAAACAAGATTAAAATTGATGATTTATGCCTGAAAAAGTATGCAAATCATATGAGGATAATTATATTTTGATTTTAAATAAAAAATATCAAATTTCACAAAGTTGCAAATTGCAAAATGTCAAGTGCAAGGGCACAGTCGCATAGCACAACCTTCTAGGCATATCCCTAGCCTTGCAGCTGAATGCCAGAGGCACAATGAAGAACCGCCTACCATACACTCCAATCAAAGAATGTACCACCTACGACTTCCCAGTTACCTACCCATACTGCATGGTGCACAGCCTCATACCATAATTGGCCCAGTTGCCTGCCATATTGCTTGAGGCACAGGTGCCTGATGACCTCCAATGGTCAAAAATTTGAACATTGTCAAGCCACGTTGCTCCACCAAATCAACTCCAACAACCATAATTTTGAGAGATCTATCTAAGAAGAAGTAGAGGGATGTTTCTAAAAGCTTGTTGGACCAATATTGAAGATCAAGCAACCCAAGGCCAAGAGCTTAAACCTTCTTCACATTCATTCAATAGCTTTCATCTTTACAATTTTCATTAAAGGCCTTCTTCTATAACACAAAGGGAAGATCCACTACATCGAAAAGAGCTACTCAAATCAATCATCCCTAGAGCTCATCAAGAAGCATGTTCAAAATGTAAATCTTTTCTTTCTTTCATTTGTTATTCCCTTGAGTTGGTAGAGACCAATCTTAAGAAAAGCGAGTCGATTGTTGGAGAGCTTGTTCTCATAATTGATTGCTAAGTTTATGCCCCTTGAGATAGAATCAAGAATAGTGTGAGGAGCACTAGTTTATGCCCCCTTGAGTTGGAATTAAGAAGAGTGCAAGGAGCACTAGTTTATGCCCCTAGAGCTAGAATCTAGAAGCACTAGTTTATGCCCTTGAGCTAGAATCAAGAAGAGTGCAAGGAACTCTAATGTAATTCTATTATAGAGAGATAGTAGAACCCAAGCCATGAGGAGTGTTCTTGGAAGATTGGAGTAGAGAAGGTTGCCCGAACAACTATTAAAATGTTGTGTGTGCTATTTTTGTGTGATTGCTTTACTTCCTTGCATTTAATTAATTTACTACCTATTTCATTATAATTTACACACAATCATGAACAAGGGAGAAGGTAATTGAATAGGGGTTAAGCCAATATTTTCATAAACTCAATTCAACCCTCCCTTCTTGGGTTAAGCTAATCTTATAGGAACTAATAAGTGGTATTAGAGCAGGTTAGATAATTAATTATGGCGATCCCATGGCTGACCCATTATGTTCATCCTTTATGTTTAGAGAAGCATATTCCACCACTCAAATTCCACATTATGATGGATCAAATTATACATAGTGGAAGAGAAGGTTGGAAATATTTCTTATGTGCAATGACATTAATCTTTGGAAAAGTATTCTTATTAACATAAGTGAGGATGAAGAAAGAGCAAGGCAAGAGAATATCAAGGCAAAAAATACCCTATTGTATACTCTCTACCCCACCATTTGCAAACATGTTTTAACCTAAAAAAATGCAAGAGAAATATTGGACATGTTAAAGGCAGTTTCTGAGGGGCAAGTTGATTTACACTCAAGTAATACTAATGATGCTATTGAGATTAACTTGAGTGCAGGAAATGAAGAAAAGGAAGAGCAACCTCCTAAAGAAAATAAAGATGTTCAATCTGTGGAAATAGAATTGAAGACTAAAAAAGAAATTGAGGTTTAAGAAAATGATTTGGCAATTAATGATGCAGAAACTAATAAAGAAAAGTTTGAAGAAAGCCAAATCAGTGAAGAACAACTTGCAATTGAAAGTGAATATCTAGCGCAAGTCGAAGATTAAAATGAGGAATATATAAATAATGATAATGCTAAAAAATCCTCATGGGTTGAGGGGGAGCAACCCAATGAAGAAGAAGAAACTACAAAGTCTCAAGATCAAATTGAAAAAAAAATAGTGATGAGGCCAAATCAATTGAGAAATCCTCTCAGGTCAAAGGGGAGCAACCTAAGAAAGAAAGGAATGATAAAGAAGAAAATATGGAGAAACAAGAAAAGAGAAAGAAAAGAAGTAGAGGACCATCAATAAGGAAGAAACAGAAGAATAAGAAGTGTTCTTCCTTCAAAAGGGTAAATTAGTGCTTCTCATCAAAAAGTTGTACATTGAAGAGTAAAGATGAAGAAAAAAAGATTGATAAAGCTTCTCCTAGAGACAAATGGTTTCTTGACAATGGATGAAAAAGAGCATATCCAAATAAGTCAAAGTCCAAAGAAGGAAGGTAAGTGCAAGTATGATATTCAAACTTACATACTTATATTTTATCATAATCTGCATTTATAATCTTACTTGTTTGCTTCTAATACTAATTTATTAAAACATATATAGAACTTTAGAATTTAAAATAAATTTAACTTATTTTATAGGTCTAGAAACCTTTGGGAATGAGGAAACACTACATATTTTAATGTCCACCATATTTTGAGGATAAGTATGCCAAAGAGGCATATAATTCATTTAGAATTTTAAAACTTTGAGCAACTTTAAAAAAATATAAAAATGATAAATTATGATCAAATAAATTAAAGAAATCATATTTTATTCAATCTCTAATAATAGTTAGTCGATCTAGCATATGGACATTTGAAGCTTAGAGTCAATATTTA
The DNA here is from genome assembly GCA_036873735.1 of Pouteria campechiana. Classification (NCBI taxonomy): domain Eukaryota; kingdom Viridiplantae; phylum Streptophyta; class Magnoliopsida; order Ericales; family Sapotaceae; genus Pouteria; species Pouteria campechiana. The sequence goes on from JAYJMB010049298.1 coordinate 16,769, forward strand.
TCTTAATGGCACATTTCATAATTATGCTAGTTCAAAGAGTCTAATGTGGCTATGATTAAAGTAGAATGTTTATCTCACTTTATAGATATCTAAAGAACCTACTTTAATTTAATGGCATGTGTCATTATCATCACTACATATTATCATGAATAAAAATGAAATTACACTGATTAAATTGCTGCATAAAGATCATATCCATTTGATTCTGCAAATGAAGAAAAAGTGCAAGAATTTTCCAAGTGTATGTTGGAACAACTTGAAATGAGCACATAGAAAAAGGAGAATGATGATGAATCAAAATCATCCTCTTAGTCTACAAGTTCAAGCTAAAGAAAGAAAATCTAGTACTCAATGAAAAGTCAAGATTAACATCATCAATTATGAGCTCAAACTGCAAGAATTGAGAACTGATGACAAAGGAGATAAGTCATTGCCAAACTTGATACATATTTGTTTGATGAAATGAAAGGATGTGTTACATATATATGTGTATATTTCTAATGCTTATGATCTGTATGGCTTGGATGTGAATTGAAATGATTTTATTGATTTGAGCTAAAACATTTTGAGAACTTAAATTCAAATTATTAATGTCAAACTACTTGAAATGCATACAAAGTTATATTTATAATACGTGCTTAAAATGATTTGTTTGACTTAAATTGATTGTGTTGATAAATGATTAAATTGAAAAACATTAAATTATAATTGGTAAGAAAATATTAGAAATAATAAATTAAAAAAATTAGGGAATTCTATTTCTAGGAATAGAATCTCCTTGCATCCTAGGTGCCTACGCGATAGCCACCTACTGATTCAAAGAGCGTAAATACTCAGGCGATGATTCAATTTCTATTCACCTTCCTTTCATCTTCCCAGCCTCCTATGCCCTAGAAGAGCTAGTGCTTGCCATTTCCAATTATCCACTCTAGCATTTCCTCCAAGTTTCTACCTTATCCATCAGATCTCCACTCATATATGGCACCCAAAGTAGCAATTTCTAAGCCAAAAAGAGGAGTCAAGTAGTCTAGAACTCATGGAGGGGCTTCCACTTCCCAACCATCATCATCAAGAAGACCTCACATTAATACTAAGGAAGGTAATCCCTCTTCCCAACCACACATGGGTGAAAGAGAAGAATGAGTTAATGTGGAAGGAAGGGAGGAAGAAGAAAATGTTAGGTTATTTAATTTGAAATCTCTTATTGAAGAGGTAGAAGGAAGAAAGGTGCCCACTGCAAAGTTTGAACCATGTAATTTGCTTGCATTTTGCTTTTGCAATGAGGAAAAGTAGTTTAAATTTTACACTTGAATGTTGGGGAGGCCAGTTCATATCTAGAGGAAGATAGATTTGAAATTCCTTGATAAATGCAAATTAGACATTTGAGCTATGCTTAATTACCATGATGAATTGACTTATTGGAGTATGAAGCACCCATTTATAAAGAGCTGGTGCTCATATTTTACTTAAACTAGAAGCTGAGTTTCTATACTTCTATGGTGAAGGGAGAAGAAATAGACTTTGGAACTCATATGCTATCTCTCAAAGAGCATTTTGGAGAGATTTTGGGAGTGCCCACAGAAGAAGAAGAAAAAGGTCTTAAGAAAGAAGAAATATTTAATAACTTATCCATTAGGATAGTATACACCTCAGTCGATACCTACATGAGGACAAAGGACATGAATATTGAGCTTAGAATCCTTAGGAAGGTATTAGAAAACATATTTATGCCCAAACTAGGTGGAACAGAACATGTGATTACCAATGAGGCAAGAGTTCTATGGAAGATTTCTACCTACCAAAAGGTTAGTGTCCCACAGTGATGTTCATAGCTTTTGGGTATATTCCATAGAGGATAGATAATGTTGTTCCATGTGGTTTGTGGTTGACAAAATTTTTTGAACATTTTTAAGTTTCTGTAAGTGGAGAGTCTTACCCAGAAATGTTCTCACTTAGGAAAGATTGGGTAGCAGCCACTATGTTGAAGAGAATGGGAATTTCAACTTTTGATTATCTGGCAGAAATGAAAGCTAAAAATTAGTAAGAAATGGAAGAGGATTAGAATGAGGAAGAGGAAGAAAGTGAAGAAGGAAGAGAGGATGAGGAAGAGATGGAAGATGTGGAAGAAAGGAATGACACATTTAGTCCCACTGGAGAAGGGGATGTATCACCTCCTAGAGCCTCACCTACACCATCTATTTCCAGATCATCGGCCTACACATTTTTGTGAATGGAAGTGACAGAACTAAAACTAGAAATGAGAAGATAAGTAGAAGAAATCAAGGGAGTATAGGAAAGAATGGAGAAAAAATTAGACACACTCTTGGGATAACTCAACCTACTTCTACACCTGTGTAACACCCTGCTCCTGCAGCACTACCATCTTATACTCTATAAAAGAATTCTACCAAAAATCTGTTAGAGTCTCGCTTGAAATATAAGGACCCACACTTGTACAACCATTTACCACATTTATACATTATGAACATAAGCAATATGACACACCCATAAACAATAAAACACACCCAAACTGTCCAAAATTGTAAGTCGCATCGAAATGGCAAATGGCATAACGAGACCTGCACGAAAATCCACCCACATACATCATACACATTTTACCACTATAACATGCTAATACAATTATCTTATACATAATTCAATATCCATCATACTTGAATTCTATAAAATCATAAATTCATACATAGTATAGGGGATTCCAACTCCAAGTTCATCAAAACATCATGAAGATTATCATTTATTCCCGATTCTAAACACCAATCCTAGGTTGGACTCCATTGCCTGACCTATCAACTAAAAAATAAATAAATAATGTGAGTCCCGACAACTCAGTAAGTAGGAAAAAAAATAGCATACTCAATTACAATACCTACATAAATCCATGGTATTCAAAAGTACATAATAATACAACCTATCCATAATATGCAGAGATGCATGATAAGCTCATATTTTTCCATTTTTCAATACATAAATTCACCTATTTTGGATCCTAAAATGATGTAAAATTATTAGCTTTGATTATATATTGCACCTAATGGAGTTAGTTTCTGTTTCAGGTGATAAAACTGTTGAAGATGACAAAAGGCATTACTTATGGCCATTTTTTGTAGATATGAAGACTGGTTCAAGAAAGGTGTTAAAATATAAGTTTTATCTATTCAAATTACCTATCCAATGAATTAAGAATCACATGAGATAAAACATGGAAGTTATGACCAAAACACTACAACTATCATAGATTTCAGATTTGTTGAATATGACAAAGGTGTCATTTGTATTCAATTTTTGACAATGATGAAAGCTAGTTTGGAAAATGTTTTCAACATGATAGTTGTAGACCTTAAAATTATCTTTCCAATGCAATAAGAATAAAGTGATTCAAATATATTATGAGAAATATATCATTGAAATACTAGATACTACTCCTAGACATTATGGACCGTGACTTTCCAAGCCATCGCTCCAAAAGTGGAGCGACGGCACTTGTGCGTTTGGCCATGCGGAAACTTAATATTTTAGGTGTGTTGCATATTTATGTGCAAGAACACTTTAGGAATCTATATGGAGGTGAAATAAACCCCAAATTGGGTTATTTAAAGGGGAGAAAATATAGAAAGGAGGGACTTTACGAGACTTTTGGTAAGGAGATAAGAGAAAAGAGCTTTGGAGCAAGGGAGATTATTGAAGAAAGCGACTTCAAGTTGAATATTTTCTTTTCTTTTTATTTAGTTCATCTATTATTTTTGTATCAACATTCAAACTTGGATTATGATGATGTTTATCAATTACTCAGTTATTTTTAATTCAAGTATGATGTTCCAAATTTCTTTTATCCAGGGTTAAATGAATCCTAGAAATGAATCTTGTGTTGATGTTTGATTTTTGAGTTTAATTATCTTCTTCCTCATTGTTTCTTCTTTTCTATGCTTAATGCATGCATGTGTTTAGCTAGCATATACATGAACTAAGATTTCTAATTTATACTCAAGAGAGATGAATTAGGGATAGACTTTTGAATTGAAGAACATAAGATGCAATGAAGTTTTGAGATAGCCATTGCACATTTGCAATCCATGTGAGTATGACCTTGCGAGCGCATATATTACACATGGATGCCTATTCTTAATGAGTTTATTGATTTGGATTTGCATGGAGACATAGTAGATCACTTCAATAGGCACACCTACCCTAGCACTCGAGAAAGGGTGGTAAATACTTTAGTGCATCTAATTGACAATGAAAGGAATGATAATTTACTTAATGCAATTCATCAATAAAAGTGGATTTGCTAGGTGAAATTGAATCCCTACAATGTATCCATTGATTTTTTCCCTCTCCTCTTATGATCCATTAACTTCATTGTTCTATTTAGATTTAGTTTTTATAGCAATTATTGTAACTCACTTAATTAAATAATATTGATTTGATACAAGTTTGGTACTTAGTATGTAACAAGCTAATTCCTCATGGGAATAATACTCAACTCACCTCTTCTATATTACTTGTGATCGCGTATACTTGCAGGAGACCTAACAATGTATAACACTATAGTTGATTTCCATATTTAGATGGTAAATGATTCCTCATTTCAATACACACAACATACCAATAGCAAACATTTTCCAAAAAAATATTAAACATTTTACAGATACATTATCGTTATCAATTCATTATTATTCAAATCTCCCATATCACATTTCATCTAGATATATCCACATCTAACTGGTGTTATTTCACATCCCACCAAGGCACAACCACATCCCATGGGTATCACATAATACCCATGCCATCTAGGCATTCTTATCACATTAGAATCACAAGTCACATGCCGCTAAGGCATATCCACACCCTTTGGATGTAATTTCTTGTTCAAGCCATCATAACATCTATGCCACCAAGTATATCTACACCCCATAGGTGTCAAATCATATCCAAGACATATAGGCATCCATGCCACCAAGGCATATCCACACCCCACGTGTGTTTTATCAAATCCGGGCTATCAAGGCATCCATGCCATCAAAGCGTATCCACAACCCATGTGTCAAATCCATGTCATCCAAGCATCCATGCCACTAAGGCATATCCACACCCCATGGGTGTTATATCCAATCCATGCCATCCAGGCATCCACGCCACCAAGGGGTATCCACACCCAATGGGTGTTATAACAAATCCATGTCATCAAGGTATCCACGCCACCAAGGCATATTCACATCATAGTCATGCCAATCGGGCACCCATATTACACATATGTCTTCTACTATGCCTCTCAAGCATAATCACACCATATAAGGACCACAAGCAATCAAGTCACATCAACATTGCCCCATCATCAAGAGACTCATATCTCGCATAGACCAATCATTCATGCAATGACTTATAACTCATAGTGAAATGCCATGCAATGCCATTTCTAAAATATTTTAGTTGCACAATTAGCCACACGCAAATTACAAGACATATACATAGAGATACAACATTTCAACATTATAACTCACAATGCAATCCCTCAATACTTCACATGGATCATAGGTTCACTATACACATCGAATGAGGGACTCAAATATATCATACCTACAAATTACAAGCATTATTGCCTACATGTCCTATATCATGTCATTTCAACACATCCATACCTCACAAGCATCACAACTTGTCATTCAACACATCTCACCCCATAGGGTTCATGTTATATTCGTGCCACCAGTGCATATCGTATCATATCCTTGCCATCCTGACATATCATATCATGTCATATGTTATCCAAAATATCATATCATGTCTTATGCCATCCCAGCATATCATATCAAGTCTTATGCCATTCCGGCACAATTACACTACCACATCGGGTCCTCTACCATGCCTCCTGGGCATAATGGTATCTCATAAGAGTCATAAGTCATCACCTCCATGTCACAATGTCATCACATTACTATCATATACCTGTAACACCTGTGGTATTTGAAATTTTTCTCATGTGGAAATAGGTAGAGTTCGTTCTATGAATTCAATAAATTTCACTAATTTGAGTTATATAAAGTCAATAAGAAGAAAAAGAACTGAAATGGTGAATTTGGGGAAAAAACATATTTATAAACAATGTGAATGGCCTAAGATAGTTATTATGCATATTATAATGTGTGTGAAGCATCAGTTTGAGTATTAGATGCAACTTGGAATGAAAATGACATATGGAGTCACTTATAGCAGAAAATTCAGTTAAAAAAGAACTGAATAGGTGATTTTTGGCAATTGACCTCAAATGAGGTGAAAATAGTATGAACATGTCCCTTTTAATATATATGATATTTAGAAGTTGATAGTTATGATAGTTAAAGTATTTTATGGGAAATGGGGCTATTGATGATTTTGTTTAAGTACAAATTTGAAAATTGAATAGCTTATTGCAATGGACAAGTTATTATTTAGATTTGGGGTGAGAATTAATATCTTAAATGAGTATTTGAGGATGATTATGCATGAAATTAATGGAAAATGAAATTATTAAAATTTAGTGATGATAGATGAGGGAAAATTGGAAAATTTGGAAGAACACTAAAGGGGCACAAGTGTGTATTATAAAAATGCTGAATTTAGAAAGGGAGTTATTGTGATTAATTTTTTACATGGATAATGGGCTAATTTGAAAATATATTCAACATTAACATTGTAGATAATGAAATTATCTAACTGATGGAATAAAATTCACTTTATTCTGATGTCATATGAGGAAGTTATGACTAATATAGCAAAGCTATTCTAAATGACTAAAAAATAACAAGATGAATGAGATGGGTCAACTTTATTGAAATGTTTGACATGTTTTTGGGCTGATTTGGAAAATTTTGTTAGCATAATAATTATATTTATTGAATTTATCTTTCTAATACCTTAAAAATTAGGTCATTTGGACATCATATGCAAAAGTTATGCTCAAAATTCTATTACTATGTTAAACAAAAAGAGCTTGCCGCGGCAAGGCTTTTCTCTACCTACCTCGGCAAGCCTCCAAAAAACATGTTTTTTGGCATCCAGCAGGACCTTGCTATGGCAAGGTGATTTTCTACCTCGGCAAGGCTTCCAAAAATGTATTTTTTGGCCGTCAAGCAAGTCCTTGCCATGGCAAGACTTTCCCCTGCCATGGTAAGGGTTCTGTGGCACATTGGAGTACCAAAAAAATCTAATTTTTAAAGCTTGAAACCAATCCCTTTTTACATTTATTCCATCCCATTTATTCTTTTTCCTACCCTAGCTTTGGAAGTCATTTTGTTTAGCCTAAATTCATGCCATTTGAACTTAGGAAATTTCTTTTCTAGGTAAATTATCACTTAAGTATGCCTTTTGGTTTGGGTTTTGATGATTTGGACGGTGGAAAGTAGAAAAAAATCTGATTTCTTGCAAATGGAAGAGGCTAATGGCAGCTTTGGGTGTGGATTCTCATTCATGAATAAAAGACACGTGAATATTTTATGGTAAGTTATTTTTATTAACCGAATTTCTATTTTTGCTTAGCTAGGGTTTTGTAAATTTTGTGAATAGTAATTTTTGGGGAAATTTCATGGTGTATGTCATATTAAACATGGAGCAATTATTTAATAAGTTAATTTTAGTGATTTAAACATGAAAATTCATGAATTTAGCCTTATTAGGGTTTTCACCCATTTATGAATAGTAACTATTTGGGGAAAATGCTAGGATTGTGTTGTCACATCATAGGCAAAATGAATTATTCATGTTTAATGATGTTTTGAAACTTAATTGAGCATATAAATTTATAATTTTGTTAAGTTAGAGTTTTGGAAGATTCATGAATAGTGAAATTTGAAATATAAAGATGAAATTGATAATAAATTCATAAGAGAAAATGATTAATGCATGAAGTAGAATGTTTGGGATGTTGGGGGTGAACAATCTAATTTTTAAAGAGGATCTAAATAAGGTTGAAAAGAGGTTCTTGTGTATAGCATGCTTAAGCAGTTAAGTTATTGATTAAGGGCATAATCGACTTATGATTTGTACTTAATCACTTGTTCATTGAACAGTATAGTCATCACATGTTAATAAATGTAGAATTCTTTGTTATTTATATTGAATCCTTATGAATTAATTGATGCTTACAGCCTATTTGATAAAAGGCTTTCATGAGGAATTGATGTATTAAACGAAGGGTCATTGACTGAGTAAGCCTAGATCGAAAATCAAAGTTGATTAACAATGTACATGGATGATATGGATAGGTTGAAGCATATGAGAAATTGATAAATAAACTTGAATTAGTCGATTAAAGTTATCTTAGTACTAAGATCATAATTAAATGGAATTATAATATATGTTATGCATGTAGGGCCTATGAGCGATGATTGGATAGGAAGTTATGGAATCTAAGGTGCTATGGAATTGAACTTTCTTAAAGTAAGTAGGCTCTTCCTTTTGGCTATATGAAATATGTCATTTGTTTAATCGGGCATTCGTGTTTTGGTTGGGGATAGTGCATATCCCATATTTCATTATTTCTTATATGTATTTGTTTGGAATACTTAATGTTTTGCTTATGGAAAGGTTATTTGATTATTGAGGAATTGTGAGAATGATTTGTGGAAATGATATTATCATTTGTAGAAATTGATAAATTTGATATGTATGTATGAAGTATATCATTTGAGATTTATTTGGTACTATAAATGAGGATTCCATGAGTATAGATTTCGATTATTTGGATATGAAGTGATGTGTTGGTTATGAAGATGTTATTTTAATTCATTATTTTTTTGAATCATGCCTGCTTACTGAGTTGCCCAGAGTCATGTCTTCTTATTTATATTTTTAGCTGGCAAGTCAAGTAAAGAATTACAACTGTGAGTTGGAACTAAGAAGCAGGATTTGAAGACAATTAAATTTTGCTATAATTAGTTGAAATTGCAAAATTTAAGTTTTGTATGTTTGTATTCATGAGATCTCAAATGATGAATAAGTGGTGTAAAGGCATGTCTTCATGAATTGTTTATCATATTGTAAATGAAATTGTATAATTAGAATGATGTGGAGTGCCATCATGATTCACCCAGATCTTGGGCTGTGGGAGTATGGGCATGTTTATTTTTAAATTTATATCATTGCTATATTTTATTAGATAAATATTGTATAGGTTTGAATGGATGAAATTCATAGGAGGCTATGCTGGATTTTTAGGCAGAGCACCCCACCCTAAAAGTGGGCAAATCAAGGTGGAAATATAGTGTAAAACGATAAGTCATGCCTTAAAAGGTGGGGCATGATAGAATTGTATCAGAGCCTAGAACTTATCTATGTGATAAGTCCTAGACTCTAAGTGATAAGCCCAGGATCATGATGGCTATGAGATATTAAAAACAAAGATAAGAAATGATAGGCCTAAGGATAAGTTGATCATGATTTGAGAATGTGAGAGAACATTAGTTATGGGTGATAGGAAGGCGTGAGAAGGAAAATAAAGATCAAGTGAATGATAATTATGTAAGGATATGATCATGCATAATTGGTATGAATGAAATTTGATATTCATAGAAGATGAATTTTGAAATGATCATAGAAGCATTGTAATAGCATAAGCATGATTAAAATGAGTAATTATGTTGGCAACAACTGTAGGTTATGATTATAGGGTGCTGGGAGGTTTGGTGATGGCACAGGGAAGCATAATTGGATGTTCTCATATTTTGGATATTGAACTAGTTTTAATTTTGTTTATTAGATTGAATTGTAATGGAATCAACTGTATGAACCCTTATGGGTTATTTGATGAATTCAACTTGAGATGGTATGATGTAATATGATTTCCACATGTTTATCTGTATTTTGATGGATTATGGATTTAATTCAGAATTGAATAAATGTTGTAATGAATTATATGTTAGACACTTTGTGGATTCCTTGATGAAGTTTTGATTGAAAACTTAGTTTGTGAATAAACAACTTTTCTTGTGGACATGTTGAGTTGAATAAATAGTTATATGGGCCATGATGGTGTTGATTGACATTGGTTTTCACTAAGGTTGAATTGGATTGTGTTTATTGAAATTATGTTATGTTTTAGTGAATAATTTTATTTGTGAGCAGTTAAATTCAATAAATGATTATACTATTTGTTGACTATTTGGGCTATTGTAAAGAGCTTACGTTATGAATTGGGGTGGATAAAAGTAGAAATTATTTTGAAGGTTATTCATCTAGCCATTTGTGGAATTATCGTGTTATGATGTTACTACATTATATGATAAAATGATGTGAATTGTGATAAAGGAATTTACATATTCCCTCATGTGATGGACATTAAATGTTGCTAGAAATTGTAACATGCTTTTATAGTGATTGAGAATGTGAAGCATGCTTGGATTAGAAATGAGAATAGGATGTATACTTAACTTTGGATCTGGATATTAACATCAATTCTTTAGAATTGAATTTGGAATCGATATCATTTATTTGAATTTAACTTTGGATGCCTACTAGAATAGTATTTGTGTGAAATTGGGTTAGCTATTTGATTGAGGTGTAGAAATTTGGTTAATTGATTAAGGCTTGGATAATTGACGATTTGATTGAGGCTTGGATGCATGACTGAGATGCATGCTTGGAATAGTATGCCTCTTGAAATAGAATTGATATGTATTAAGGATGCATATAAGAATATGATTGTTGTATATTTGAGGTTTGTGTCCTATAGTGATGGTTCCTTTTGTTTCTGATGGAATACATCCAAAAAAGGATTATTTTGCATATACTATTAGACTTATGGAGTGACAGAGCTTGACAGGGGGCCACTCATCCTGTCCAATTAGAAAATGACACGACACCCTTGAGGTGAGGGCTACCAGGGTGGCAATATGGTGGCATTTGGTATTTGTGTGACATTCAGAATATCCATTGCATTCATGATATTCATAACATTCATGGCATTCATGGCATTCATGGCATATCTAACAACTGAGGATGCTATGTCCACTTAATAATGGCTGAGTCTACTTTGTTGATAGCCTCCCGAGCATGGTACTCGTTGATAGCAGGCAAATGAAAGTATGAGATGTAGAGTTGATTGGATATAGACTCTTAGCTATAAATTTTTGGTTATTGTTTATATTAGCCATATGATAGTAGTTCCATTTGATGTATGACACATGATAAGCCATCTTTTGTGGAAAATTTTATGGTAGAAGATTGGAATGATTATTATGAGAAAAGAGGAACTGGAAAAATGGCTTATCGGGACATATGCTCTTATTGACATTGAGTATCATGATGATGTAAATCTGGCTAATTAAGGTGTTTGGAGGTTATTTGGATTAACTTGTGATTATACTATGGTACATTCCAAAATTTGATGAGATTAAGTAAAAATATTAAATGCTAAATTGATTCGAGGATTAGAAAATCAATGTAAGATAATTGAAATGTTTTAGCATGATTGAATTGTAAATTGGTGGTAACCATTGTAAATGGCAAGTCTTGTATGGGTAAAATGATGTTTATTAGTAATGCTACTATTGAGGAGAAGGTATAAATATCTTAAATTCTTTAGATAAAGCATTATGTACATAAATTTTCCTATTAGTTAAGGATAGTTTGTGAATGACCAACTTATATGATCAGAAGGTCACAGCTTGCATGGTGTATTATCTGGAGACAGATCTGCAAGTCATGATTTGATTATAAATTTGAGACATTAACAAAAAATTACTTAATCTTGAAAGTTTTGAGGATGAAATAGTTCGTAAGGAGGGGAGTCTGTAACACCTGTGGTGTTTGAAATCTACTCATGTGGAAATGGGTAGAGTTTGTTCTATGAATTCAATAAATTTCACTAATTTGATTTATATAAAGTCAATGAGAAGAAAAAGAACTGAAATGAAGAATTTAGGAAAAAGCATATTTATAATCAATGTGAATGGCCTAAGATATTTATTATGTATATTGTAATGTGTGTGAAACATCAGTTTGAGTATTGGATGCAACATGGAATGAAAATGGCATATGGAGTCACTTATAGTAGAAAATTCAGTTAAAAAAGAACTAAATAGGTGATTTTTGGCAATTAACCTCAAACAAGGTGGAAAATAGTATGAACATGTCCTATTTAATGTATATGATATGTAGAAGGGGATAGTTATGATGTTTGAAGTATTTTATGGGAAATAGGGCTATAGATGATTTTGTTTAAGTACAAATTTAGAAATTGAATAGCTTATTGCAATGGACAAGTGATTATTTGGATTTGGTGTGAGAATTAATTTATTAAATGAGTATTTGAGGATGATTATGCATTAAATTAATAAAAATTAAATGATTAAAAGTTTAGTACTGATAGATGAGAGAAAAGTGAAAATTTTGGAAGAACACTAAAGGGGCACAAGTGTGTATTATAAAAATGCTAAATTTAAAAATGGGGTTATTGTGATTAATTTTTGACATAGATAATGGAATATTTTGAAAAACTATTCAACAGGAAAGTTGTATATCATAAAATTATCTGACTAATGGAAGACAAATCACTTAATTCTGATGTCATATGAGGAAGTTATGACTAATACGCCAAAGCTATTACAAATGAATGAAAAATAATGAGATGAATGTGATGGGTGAAATTTATTGAAAATTTTGATATGTTTGTGGGTTGATTTAGAAATTTTATTAATATAAAAGTTGTAGCCCTTGAATTTATCTTTCCAATACCTCAAAAATCAGGTCATTTTGATATCTTATGCAAAACTTATGCTCAAAATTTTATCACTATGTCGAATAGAAATAGCTTACGGTGACAAGGCTTTTCTGTAAGGCCCTGGAAAATTTTACAAATGTAAATTTTTGTTATTGTAAAGTTTTGCTAATTTTGCCGGGTGGATAGGTTGTATAATTAAAGTTTTGAGAAAATTATTATGAAAAAGTTATGAAATTGAGTAGATTATTGATATAAACA
>JAYJMB010049309.1:0-75620 GCA_036873735.1 Pouteria campechiana
TGGGATCGACCCTTGCATAAGCACACTAGACTATACATCGACCGTGCACTTGCGAGGTATTAAATTTGAGCCATCACTAAGTCAGAGAACAACTCCAACTTTCTCCATGGCCACTATATTACTTTTTCTTCCTTGGGTAGGTTGAACTTGAACCTTATGCTATTAGGGATTAGATCAATCTCTATTTTTCCTATCAAAGATTTCCTTATGCTAGTGTTATAGTTGCTCATTAGGATTTGCACTAGCTTATGATAAATCAAATCTTTGTAGCAAAAAATTTGTTCCCATCCTTGGAACCTAAGCCATTTGCATACTGCTAGATTCCATCCATCTTCATCTTCTCGAAAAGTTTTGAACTCAAATATTCTTCACTTAACTACTCACTTCCCTTCAAAATATTTTTCAAACTTTTTGAGAGCAGAAATTTTTCATCAAAAATACCTTTAATGTTTGATTTGTGGTATCTAGTCACCCCTTCTTTCTATGGATTTCTTCTTCTTCTTTATCTCCCTTTCTCTTATTCCATCTTCCTACTTCCTTAATTGGGGTTCTAAGGGATTTGCTTCCACCTTTCATCTGAGCCATCTTAGAAGTAATTTCTGGATGGGTTTTGAGAAATTTGGGATAGATAGGTTCTAGATCTTGAGGGTTTAAGCATTAGAAAGTAAGGGTTTTTTAGGGTCTTAGGGAACTGGAGTTCTTTGGAAGATTTCAAAATGAGAAATGAAAGAACCCTTTGTATGTTTGAATCAAAAAACAAGCTAAAGTCAAAACATCATGTTCACCTATGAGCCTTCAGAAGTCTAAACAAGTATTTTAGAGGTCTAAAAGGTATTCTATCTATTTTTTATTGGATAGCTTGAACCTTTCAGAGTTTAAAAATTAAACTTTGGGAGTTCTGAAAATGTTTCTATCTATTGCTATATACAAACCTTATTGGACATGGAATATCATTTTCAAAGTTCCGAAATAACCTACAAAATTTTTCAAGGGTTAGAAATACCTTTTTGGACATGGATAGTTTTCAGAAACAAGTTAAGAGGACTGATCCTTCATTTGAATGTTCTAGTGCATTGTGATTCACAAAATGTGTTTTCGAACATATCAAGGCATGTAATTCAAGGAATAAAATTGAGAAAACATTTTAAATTCATAATCATAATCACACATTAAATCCTCATATGATATGCAATTCATGCACAAGGATCTAAAATACCTAACTCACTTCTAATTCTATAAAGTATATCCTCATAAAGTTTCTTAATAAGAATATCTGCTAACTGAAATTCAGTTGGTACATATTCTAAGCAGATATTACGGTTTTTCACATGATCCATAATGAATTGATGCTTAACCTCTATATGTTTAGTTCTTGAATGTAGTACAAAATTCTTGGTCAAGATGATAGCACTTGTATTATCACACCCAATAGGAGTGTCCACAAATTTCAATCCATAATCTCCCAAGTGCTATTTCATTCATATCGTTTGTGCACAATAGCTGCCTATAGCCACATACTTAGCTTTAGTAGTTGGCAATGTCGATCTCATTTAGTAGGTAGCTTAAGAGGGAAGAGGGGGTGAATTGAGCTTTTGAAAATTTAGTGCCAAATTAAAAATGAGGTGTTGAAAGTAAAAGGAATAAATCATGCAGCATGTAGACAAGGATATTTTTATAGTGGTTTAGCCTAACTTGGTACCTACTCCACTCTTTGAGTTAACCTTCCTTACTACACTCAGGTTCCACTACAAAGTTTGGTTTTCCTAAGCTCACCAAAAACTCTTACAACTATTGGTTTCCAAGTTAACCAATGAACTTATCCACTATTAGTTTCCAAGCTAACCAATGAACTTATCCACTATTGGTTTTCAAGCTGACCAACAAACTTATATACTGTTGGTTTCTAAGCTGACCAACGAACTTACACACTATTGGTTTCCAAGTTGACCAACAAACTTATATCATTAGCAAGTCTCACTACTTCTTGAACAAAACAAATAGAAAGAAAACTTATACAGGTGAATGCCTCTTGCTAGGCTAATTTCTACAAAGCATAAATGAAGAATCACTAATTGAAAATACCTTTTAAAGCTTGTTGAAATCCAACACTAGAAGGTTGAAGATGATTGAACTTTAATCATAGATCTACAATCTTAACATTGGAGTTGTGAAATCTTGGAAGAAAACCTAGTAGAGGTGAAAGCACTATTAAAGCTCTTTTCTTAATTAATTGGCTTTTAAATCTTGAATAGTCTCTTACTTCTCCTTTTATACTTGATTTTGAAATCTACCCATTGGGAAAGACATCCATTAAATGTGAGCAAATCCAAAGATTTGCTAACCATTGAAGCACTCTTATGGCTTCATACTAACTAGAATAAGCATGGCTGCAAGGTTGAAGATAAAGCTTCATCTGAAACTCTCGCTAATCGAAGTCCTTCACAATTTTGCATTGTCCAAAATAGTAACTTTAGAAATATTGGAGACTTTGTGTGAATGTTTTGGACTAGCTACTTTCAAAATTCTTTGCTTCATCCAAAATAATAACTTTTGACAAAGAAAATACATTGCTAAATGTGAACTTCAGTTTAGTTTGGAATTTGTTCGACTTCATACCAAATAGAATCTCGGTTAGTCAAAACCTTCCTTGGCATTGTCTGAATCTTGGGATGGATCTTCTTCAGGTAGAGAGATGCATTATGGACGTCGTCTAAGATAATTTCTTATCATCCAAACACATATTTACCTTTCTACATGGCTTCATCTTTAGCTAAGTCCAAACTTGGTTCTACTTCTCTTCGAACCTTTGCTTGTATCCAGAACTCTAATTCACTTTGTCTAAACTAAGTTGCACTCCATCTTAAGTATGCTTTGAAGCCTGATTGCATCTGAACTTGGGCATCTATCTGATAAGCCTCAACAGCATCCCAAAATCATCCAAAGTGTCTTTTGAGTCTAATTAATGCTAGACATATCCTTCAACTGAAGTTTTGGCCTTGAATGCTTGGATCTTGTGCTTGAAACATTAGAAGTTATTCCATATTCTAATGAAGTATTTTCAGTGGGCATTCTTCATACATACAGAGCTTCTTCATATATTAGCTTTGTTCTTAGTGTTCTCAATCATGTCACATTTCATCTAAATTTTTTTCAAAGTTTCAGTATGATTCTTTCTCCTTAGTATTTACGTTTTCTTCCTTAATAGACATAATGTTATGGATCTTTATCTCTGATATGATCTACGCTTGCATTGTCCACTTAACTAAAGTTAATTTCCCTAAATATGTTTTATATCTATCACTATAATAATAGGGAACATAATTGTCAGTACCTTAATCATTCATTCATATGCTTTTCATCATCATCAAAACTTGGTTGGCTAAATGCATTCATCATTAAAATCAATCAATATAAAGGAGGTTTGGTTCAACATTCTCCCCATTTTTTATGATAACAAAACATTTAAGTGAATTACCTTTCAAAAAGTATAAAACATATAAAGCACATGTGAACTAAATAGAAATATTCTAATCATAACAAGACATACATAGCTTCCCCTGACTAAGTGCATATCTAACATGATTTTCTAATCACTCCCCCTAAATGAATGCTCTTAAATTCACTCTAATGATATTATTTTTACTATTTATCCCCTTTTATCATAATAAAAAAGGCAAGGCAGATAGGAGATATAAATACCATTGATAAGAGGTTAAAAGTAATAAAAAATAAAGAGCATGTCCATGTCATGGGCAACATTCAAACATTAGAGAAAATAAATTGAAAGAACTATAGAATATGCAACAAAAATTGGATTTCATTAATGAATGAATGAAGTATACAATGTATAGTCACAAATATCAATGATATAAAGAGAAGTACAAATTATGTACAGATGGAAACAATGTTTATTACAAAAAGATGAATGTTGAGAGAAAACCTAAAAAATATGCAGTAGTTATTGGGTAGGTTTGGGTTTGTGCTTCTTGGAGACAACCACATTTGGTCTTCTAAAAGATACTTGAGAGGTTGGTTTAACTGTGAACATTATTGATAGTATAGATTAGGCAAAGATGGACTAAATAGGTATGGTTGTTGGAAAAATGAGAGGAGGAATGATTTTAGGATGAAGTTCAGTTTTGTCTCAAATGAGTAATTCATCTAAGGATCAACAATCACTTCAACTCAAAGAAAGTATTATTACACCTGCACACTTTCCAAGCGACATTGTCCAACATTGTTTCCTGAGGATGCGTGTGTTAGTCTTGAAGCTTAGGCAAATATCTAAGAGGAAAGGAGTGAATTAAGTAATTAAAATTTTGCTAAGCCCCATTAGGATCAAATGTCCTTTTAGTAATCAATCCAATGACTCAGTTGTTGCATAAATAAATAGAACACAAGAATTTTTATAGTGATTTGAGTTAACAATCTACTTCACTCTTCTAAGAACACTTTCCTCTAAGTATCTTGGGTTCCATTATCTCCAATAGCAAAAATACAATCAGTGTACCCTGTACCCTTCTAGATTCTAGCTCTAGGGGGTGTAACTACTATGCTCCCAGCACTCTTCTAGATTCCAGCTCTAGGTGGGTGTAATCATAGTGCTCCTAGCACTCTTCTAGATTCCAGCTCTAGAGGGCATAATCATAGTACTCCCAACACTCTTCTAGATTCTATCTCTAGAGGGTATAAATAAATAACTCTTATCAACATGACAATCATAGCTCTTCTTGAGTCTAGTCTCAACCACTAGCTCAAAGAAATTACAATAAATAAATATCGAAAGTTAAAGCATAGATACTTTACAATAAGCATAGGGGAAGATTTTTTAAGATTAAACCTTCCCCAAATGTTTTTGGGACCCTTCAAAGAAAGTTGAGGAAGGTTTGAATGCAAGGCTCACAACTCTTGAAAGATTCAGAAGGTTTTGACTCGGTTTTGTAAATGATGTCAAGAAGGGATTGAAGATTTTTCTTGATTGTTCTTCTTTTCTTCTTGATCTAACAATGTTGCATTTATAATCGGTTTGAATTCTAGTCATTAGTGATAGGTGAATTTCATTAATGATAGAAGACCATTCTGATTAACACATTTGAATTCTCTGACTTCTGCTTAACCTCATCATCTAGAATGCTTGCAATGCTGACATTTATGAAGTTGATTTCCTAATTCTTAATAAGTATCATTTGAAGAGTTTCTGCAATAGCTGATTCTTTCATTAATATGGAAAGAGCCTCATTAATGTTGGATGAAGACCAATGATTCAGTTTGTCCATTGCTCATTTCACTTATGATCGACAAAGTATCTGTTCAGCTGTCCATCAGACAAAGTCTCTTCATCTTCTAGTTTATACATGGTAAGTAGCAGATAAATCATGGAGGCATAGATGAATCATCTTCCTAGCACTTCGTCTATTGGATTGTTTGATGTAAGTAACAGATGAATTCATAGAAATACAGATGAAATATCTTTCCAACAGTTCATTTGTTGGATTGTATTTTATAAGTAACAAATGAATTTATAGAAGTGCAAATGAATTATGTTTCTAGCAGTTTGTCTATTGTAAGTAATAGATGAATTGTAGAGGTGCAGATGAACTCTGCTATTCTGCATTTGTCTATTTTTAATAGATGACCATTAGCTTGGTGAGCTATTCGACTGTGGCTCACTTATGACGGACAAAGTCTATTGTATGCTCATTGCTTTGCACTCATTAGAGATAATCTTCACTTTGATAGACAAATGGTGACTTGGTTGATTCCTTTTCAGCTTTGACTATAGTGGTACTTCATCTTTTACTTTTGCACTCGCCCAAGCTATTTGTCTTTTCAGTCAGATAGATTGATGACTTAGAATATCTTCTGATTCTTCTTTGTGTCCCTTTGTCTATGAGGCCTACAACTTGATTCTATATGCTAAATGCTTAGCAATAGCTATTAATACATAATCTTTAATCAAGTTTTGTTAGTCATTGAAACCACACATTTATGCTAAAAGCATGCACCTCATTTTCTTGTTGAAATGAATCCACAGCTACTCAAATCACATCCTACTCTATTTTCAACAAAACTTATTCCATCTTTCTCATAAAATCATATTAACTGCCTAGTATTGCCCCAACATCAAATCTGTATTAACTCATCTCTAGCTATCCTATATTATAACCATTGGGATGATGACACAACTCATTAAAAGAGATCTAGGAAAATAATGTAGGGAGAAGTCAAGTAAGTGGTGGAAATTGAAGAATCAAAAAATGCTTCTTCAATTATCTTGGTGGGGTGATGATACTTCCAATTTTAACTACACAATCTTCACTTTTTCCTCTCAAAAGTATCTCTCTACAAAATCCAACTTTTCAACACTCCTCTTACATCTTCATCTCAACCAGGTAGCCTTGAATCAAATCTTACCACCTTCTTAGGCATTTGGAGAGGAGGGGAAAGAATGTAACAAGTTTATTACATCCATCTCCAACATCTCATCTTCCCATCTACAGAACAAAACTTAGGTTTCTCATACTTGAAGAAACCTCTCAAAGTTTTGGATGCACATCCCCATGCTGCTCGAAGGCTCTCAATTTGGCTCCACCAAAATCTCCTTCTCCATCTCCCCAAACTTAGAATGTTTGCCTCCAGGCCAATCTACTTTGTAACTTTGTTTATACTGAAATGAAATGAAATAACATGTTTGTTTCTATGCTATTTATTTTTTTATGTTGGCCAATATTTGATTGGAATGGTGTATTCCTTTTCAATTATGACAAAAAGGGTGAGAAAGAATTCACTGTGAAATTATCTCCGGGAGAAAAGAACTTATAATCATGATCATGAACTTGATGAAAAATATAAAAGATGCTAGTAGAATGATAAATTACATGATCATAAAATAGTCGGTGGGAGAACATATGAATGGGAGAACAATCATACATTAGTCAGGGGGAGATCAAGTAAAACATGAACTTGTGAAATGCCTAATAGCATATTCATTTATTCAGGGGGAGAATTGTTCTTAGAATAAGATAATTTTAATCCAGTTTATCCTTATCAAAAAGGGAGACAATGTTAGTGAATGCATGGTTTTGATGACAATGTCATCATAAAAAAGGGAGAAAATGTTAGTGAATGTATGGTTTTGATGACAAACAAAACTTGATTAAGTTTACGACTAATAAATATTTGTCAAGAGCTTAGCATGTAAAAATAGGTTGTAAAAGGATAAAATCTTATGGAAAAAAGAGTGCACATAGATTTAGACAAAAAATACAAGAATTAGAATATATCTCAAGGCATCAATCTCTCTAATTAGATAGACAAATAGCTTTGATAAATACAAAGCTTAAAACAAAATAAGAAAAAAGTTCATCTCTATCTTGCTGACACCTCACAAAACTAAAGACAAAGTGGAACTAAACTTGGAAAAATGCGAAACTTAAGAAAGAGTTGAAGAAACAAGCCATTCATTTGTCCAAACTTCATCTGACAAATATCTTACAGTTAGGCAAAGTCTATGATGAAGCAGAACTACCTGAGCATTTGTCCATCATCTATAGTTTGTCCCAAACAAATAAGGAACAAGGAGTTCAAAGATACTAAGAGGAGAGTGTTCTTGGAAGAGTGGAGTGGAGTGTTAATTCGAACCACTATAAAAATCTATCTTATTCATTTGTACATTGATCGTTTGATTGGATTATTTGCTAAAGGGATGTTTAATCCTAAAGGGGTTCGACAAAATTTTTAAGTAACCAATTCACCCCTCCTTTCTTAGGTATTTGCCAAAGCTTTAGGACCAACAGAAAACACACCCAGTAGAGAGAGGAAATAGGCAAAAAAAAATTCACTTCCAAGCAGAGATTTTAAAAAGGAATTGAAGGAGAAATTTCAAGGGAAAGAAGCTCCATTGAAGAGAAGATCAAGGAATAATGGTCTAACATAAGTTTGACCTTTTTAATCCTTGTTTTTCAATTGAATAATTTTGTTTAATTGGGATCAATGTACTAAATATTTTGCTTATTTTAGGAAATAGATCCATGATGTTCTAAATTTCTTTTATCTAGGGTAAAATGGATCCTAGCAATGAATCTTGCATTGATGTTTGATTTTTTATTTAGATTATCTTCTTTTTAATTTTTTCTTCCCTTCTAGGCTTAATTTGTGCATGTAATTAGCTACCATGTATGTGATTTGAAATTCTTAATTCATGCTTGAGAAAGATGAATTATTAATAGACACCTAAATGGAAGAACATATGATGCAATGATGACTAGATATAGCCATTGTACAAGTGCAACCTATTTGAGGCATTATCATATGTGGGTGCCTAAGCTTAATGGGTTTATTGATATGGATTTGCATGGAAACATAGTAGGTCATATTCATAAGCACACCTACTATAGCACTTGAGAAAGGGTGGTAGATATTTTAGTGCATCCCGTTGACAATGAGAGGAATGATAATCTAATCAATGCAATGCATCAATACAAGTGGATTTGTTAGGTGAAGTTGAATCACTGGATTTCTTTCCTAGTGATTTTTACTCATTGCCTTGAGACATGTTTCCTTGATAGTTTCATTGTTATATTTAGAATTTAGATTTCCTAGCATCTTTTGAAAATTAATTGATCAAATAATACAAATTAGATACAATTTTGGTAATTAGTGTGGTAATAGAACAACTACTCATGGGACGATACTCTAACTCATCATATCTATATTACTTGTGACTATGCATACTTGCATGTGACTCAATAGTGCTTAAGACCTTTGAAATAGAGTTTCTATCCTTTGAAGATTTCTCTAAAGTAGTAAAGCTCGAATTCAGACTTCTCTTAAATCCTCTAAAAATTAGGCACTCCTCTAAAACTTCCTTTGAAGACTAAATTGTTCTTGAAACATTTCAAAGTGTGCTAGAGACCTCCAAAATGGGATCACTTCCCTCTAAAAATTCCTTTGAAGAAGAATTATGTCTTGATTTGGATTCAAACATGTTCAAAGACCTCTGAAGTATCTTTTGAATTACAAACCTTATTATGTGTTTTTTTCCTCTAAAACTCAGTTTGTGATGTGTAGCTGAATTATTTGACTTTTTACATTCCATATCACCTTAAACTTATTTTCCTTGTGTGTTTTCTTGGTATAATAATATTACTTTACAACAATTGGAAATTAATTATTACTACCTAACTATCTCACTCATGTGTTTGCTCATCATCACAACATAGCTAATACTTCACATTCAACATAAAAATTAAGCTAATTAAATAGGTTAAACTTAACACAACATCCCTAGAGTAGTCTTAGGGTTAAAATTAATGCCCTAGCTAACCCCCATAATGATTTTCAAATTGAGGACAATGTTTGAACGGGTCACCAATCAAGGTCTAATTTTCACAACAACCTAACACTTCCACAAGGAGCAAGACCAATACTAGCACTAGTGTCGGAGCCAATTTCATGCCATACCTAACATGGGAATAGTAGATGGAGCACCCACTACAATCCACACCAGGATCACAAGGTGAAAGACACCCCCCCCTCCCCCCCCCCCCCCCTTGTGGAAGAAGGAAATATTGAAAGAATTTTCAATCATTCAACTAGATTTATTGAGTCAATTGTATAGTTTTGATGATAACAAAACTTCTTTATAATTAATGATTAAGCAAATAAAGTTTTGAGGAGAATGCGGAGTCAAGTGTGAAGAAAACAAAACTTATTTATAAGAACTAACAACATTGCTGATGAGCTCATAATATACCATATTTTAATGACTTAATTTATGTGTTGTGGAACTACATTTGAATGAAATACTACACTTAAGAAGTTTTTTAGTTTTCAGGTAACAAATCATATCAAAAGGAAGCTGAATGTGAAGTAACACCACTTTGATGCCATTTCTGATACTAATGTAGACTGATCTAGGAAAAATATTTAACATTAAAGTTGAAGCACTTAAAGTTATATTTCCAAAAAATCAAGAATCATCTAATTTAGAGATAGTATAAGAAATTTATGAATGAAATAATGAACACCTCTCTTGGTGGACAACAAGTTGGCACATCTAGGTGCCAATTTGAGGCAATTTTCCATACATTTATATGTGTATTCAGAACAAGTTGTCAACATTAGAGTTGTATATCTTGAAGTTATCTGACCAATGCGAAAGAATCATATCATTTTGAGTTCATATAAGGAAGTTATAGTCAAAATAGTTAAAGTGTTTCTTGATGGATAACAAATTAGAGCTGTCGAAGCCCATGTTGACTCGACCTGCCCTGCCTATCTAGCAAGTGGCACCAGTGGTGCCCATCTGGCCGGCAGTGCTAGCAGATATTTACAATCTTTTGAATTATATTTTAGTTATGCAAATTTCCTATTTTAAGTATTTTGGGAAGTTGGTGTGCTATTATGAGGGGATTCTTTTGGAGAACTTCTAAGAGGAGTTCTAGGGTTTTTTGGGTAGCTACTCTTAGAGATTTTTAAGGAGAAAAGAAGGAGGAATCAAGAAGAGTGAAGGTGATTCAAGAAGGCTAATTATAGTATGATGTTCATCATGAAGGGAGTATCTTTTATTTTCTTCATGAACCAATTCCTTCTTTCAAGGGTGAAGATGTTGCCCTTTTGGATGAACCTTGTTATTTGAATTATTAATTATTTAATACAAGTTTATGGTTTTATTCATGGGTTTTATTTCAATATTTTGATTTGTCTGATTGCTTGATTACCAGTTTCATAAATCTTATTGATTGTCTATGCATGGTGCAAGTGCACACTTAATGCAAAACCATCAGCTTCCTTGAATGAGAAAAGTAGAAGGTTAAGGTGCACACCTAACACACAACCATTCTATTTGGTTCATAGTTTCTAATTGTAATGCATTTTCACCTTAATTATACTAATTAGAATGAGTGAAAGTACTTGATTTAAACCCACACACTAAATGGTAATAATCATATATAGAAAGAACGAACCCAACCAAGCATTGAATCTAAATCCAAATAGTAAGAGGAGTCATTAAGTGGTGAAATCTAAACCCTCGACCTTTGCCACTTGCAATATGTCCTATATCATTCTATAGATCTAGATTTTTGATTACCTTCTTAGTTTATTATGCTTATTAGTTCAAACCAACAATCCATCTTTTCAAAGTTAGTTTTAGTTAGTAACTCAATTTAATTAAATCAGTTGACCATTCTCTGTGGATCGACCCTCGTTCATGCACACTGTACTACTATATACTTGTACACTTGCAAGGTATTATAATTTGAACCATCAAGTTTTTGGTGTCATTACCAAGGAATGGTTCCAAATTGATTTAATTAAATTTATTTACATTTTTTTCTATCATATTATAATTTGAATTTTTAGTTATTTAATTTTATTTCTTTTTGGTGAGCTTTGATTACAAGGAAGAAGAACACATGGGAGAGATTGCCTCAGAAGAAATTTATGATCTATATGACATGCTTGAGGCTAACTCACAACTAAAAAGTGTTAGAGGTAGGTCCAGAGAAAAGTATGAAGTGAATGCTAACACTGAGCTTTCTATGCAGATGTTGGAGCTTGCTGAATAGATGGATATGATGTACTCCATGATGATGAATCAAAAATAATCCACTCTTGTTGAAGTATGTTCTATTTGTAGTATTTCTGGTAACTCATACAATGTTTGTCCTTCTAGGCAGGGTTTTGCTGATTTTTCTGGACAAGCCAATGAGATGAACTTCTACAACTAGTCACCCTGGGATGATCCATATCATGGTTGGAGTAGTCATTCCAAGTTTTCATAGAAAATTGATCTAAATCTGATTCAAACTAGAACTTATGTTTAACTAACAAAGCCAACTCTAGAAGAGACACTGCAAAGTTTTATCCAGGAAACCCATCTTGGTCCCAGAATGATGGCATATGGTTCCAAAATACTGAATCAAGTTTTCAAAATGTGGAGGTCACCGTGAAGAAGATAGAATTCATTTGGAGCAAATTGCAAAGGTTGTGCATAGTGACACATATAGAAAGCTATTAAGTCAGCCTGAGCAAGTGAAAGCAATCACAACATCGGAATGGGCTAAGGTGATACATAATAAAGTTGGTGATGTGATTAATGATTTCAATGTTTTTATAGTTGATGAGGAGGAGGTGAATGCAAGGAGAGCTGTGTTTCTAATTATTAGCTCTCCACTCAACTACAAGGAGAGCTGTGTTTCTAATTATGAACTCTCCACTCAACTACAAGCCACCACCACCTTATAATCCACCTATCCCATTTTTAGGGCGTATGTTGTAGAACAAAGTTGTTAAAAAACCTTAGCATAACAATGAGCAAATTTTGGCTTTAGATGTTTTCCCATATGAAAAAGCTAGTGAGCTAACTGTAAATCTTATTGAAGGCTCAGCAAGGGAGGAGACTGAAGAAAAATCTGAACTAGAGCAATTGCCTCATTCTTTAAGGTATGCATCTGTAGGCAATGATTCATCCTCTCTAGTGATTATTTCTTCATCTTTTGCAGGTATTGAAAAGGAAAAGCCAATGCAACTTCAAGATAATATTATGAAGTTTGATATTTTCAAGGAGATGGAGCTGTCCAATGAGAACAAGAATGGCTCCAAGTTAGAGGAAGTGGATGGAAGCGGCAAGGAATTTTTAAGAGAGCCCTTAAACATAGTTAAAGTAGCACAAGTTGAAGGAGAAAAATTAGAGGATGTTACATCATTCAACCATATTTTGGGAGCACTATCATCTTCCAAGCCACTAACAAACTCCAAGGAGCTGGAACATCAGAAAGCTAAATTTTAATTCAAAGATGGAAGGCCATAGTTGAGTTAAGACTTTAAATTGAGCACTACTTGAAAGACAACCCAACCTTTTTCTAAATTTTCTTTATTTTCTTATCATTTAGCTTAGTGTTTGCTTATTTTCTTTATCATTAGAACAAATTATTTTTAATTTCTAGTTACTATGTGTTACAAAAGGAGAAATTCTAATTTTAGAGGATTACAGATGCTCTTCCAAGTGTTAAAATGATGCCAAGCTAGCTCCAGAAAAAGAGGATGTGAATGCACTTCATTTAGGGAAGCCCTTGATCTTAAACTTCTTTCATTATTTTAAGATGAAGACAATGTAAAGTTTAAGTTGGGCGGTGTTTTGCATTGCATTCAAGCACATTTAGTTTTGGGCAAGAATTCAAGTGCATTTAGTTTTAGGCAAATTTTTTCAAATTTAGGTATAAGTTTGATAAGCTGCACATTTTGAAAACTTAGCTAAGAAAATCCAAGAGCAATTGTGTGTAACATGTTGAAACTGAATAGGATGACTCTCTCTCTTAATAATCATTAACATATGCTGAGATTTTTTATCACCATTGCACATAATTTTGAAGAAAGGAGAGGCACCACCTTGTGATTCATTGATTCTTGTGATAAGTCTTTCTTTTTCATAAATGATGAAGATTTTTCAAGCAGATTATGTTATGATCATGAGAAGTGTATGCAAATTAGTTGACAGTGCTATAAATTCATTGACTTATTTTGATTGACACAAGCATGTTAGAACTTGTTTGAGTATCCCTCAAGGCGAAATCCTAGATAGCATGTTTATTTGAATGTGATTTAGGCATTCTTTGATTAGATTAAGCCTTTTAAGCTAACCTAGTATATTCATTATCACTAATGTCCCCATTGAGCTTAATGAAAGAATGATATGTGCAAAGCATATGAAAGACCACCATTCAAATTTTCTTTCTTTAGCCTCATTGTCCAAACCTATTTAGCCTAAAAAACCATGTTTTACCTATTAAGAATCAAATTCTTTGCTCATGGTTATTTGATATGTATGAATGAAGCAAAATAAGATAAGTTTAGGGGTGTTAAAAAGAAGTATGCCATGATAAAGAAAAAGAAAAAGGGATAAAAGAAAAAAGTTAAGTAAGAAAATATGTTTTAATTGGGGGGATCACATTCCATAAACTCAAAAGAAAATAAGTTTAGGGGTGTGGTAGTAACACAGCCCATAATTGGGGGGATCACATCCCAATGAAATTGATAGAAAATAAGTTTGGGGGTGTGATAGTAATAAAGCCCATAATAATAAAAATAAAGTAGAGAAAACCTCAAACAAAGAGTTAAGAGGGTGAACATTCATGTGCGATTCAGTTATGATCTCTTACTTTCTAAATCCTTACCTCTTTTCTTTGTTAACCAAACCCAAGGTCCCATTATGAGCTTAACGAAGACCACTTTATCCAAGTGAACATAGTTGTCTACGTTAGTGGAGAGGGATTATGAAAAGCAAGCTTCTGATGTGTTTTGTGAAGGTCATTAGAATCATTAGTTTGTGCATTGTTAACTGATAGGTATGCATGGAGCATGGGACTAACAAAACACACACACACATCAGTTGTGGTTTAATCTACAGCAAACAAATTTTTGGCATCGTTGTTGGGGATTGGCATTATTTTCATTTTTCACTAATATTGATAATAGATAATTTTAGCTTTAATTATAATTTATATTTTCTTTATTGTATTCTTATTTCTTTTGTGTTTAGTGTGTAAAATCAATTTTTTTAGAACCCATAGTAGTGTATAAAAAATTATAGAGATTCTAATCTAATTCCATTTGATCCAAAAATCAAGAGAACTCTATGAGTGATTCAAAAAGCAAGGTGAGCCGAATCAAGTACAATGGCAGAACTAGAGCCAAATCAAAATCAGTAGCCAAATCAAGATCAACAAGCAAATCAGAACCAACAAAGGCTAGTCAGGGACTATTTCAGGCTGATGGTTAATTATAACTACTCCGGTATCATGTGACCAACGATCAATGCTAACAACTTCAAGTTGAAGCCAACATTAATCAACATGGTACAGCAATATCAGTTTGGGGGTTCTCCAAGTGAAGACCCAAAAATCCATCTAGCTATTTTCCATGATATCAGTGATACTATGAAGATGAACACATTACTAGATGATGCCATACAATTGAGACTCTTCCCTTCTCACTAAGAGATAAAGCAAGAGGTTGGTTACAGTTTCTACAACCAGATAGATCATGACATGGGATGAGATGGTGGGGAATTTTTTGGCAAAGTTCTTCCCTCTGGCCAAGACAACTCAGCTTCGAAGTGAGATTGGCCTATTTCGATAGTTGAACTTTGAACCACTCTAAGAATGTTGGAAGAGGTCAAAGATTTGCTTAGAAGATGTCCGCAACATGAATTTCTGGACTGGCTACAGATCCAGTTGTTCTATAATGAGCTGAATGGCTAGAAAAGAACCATAGTAGACACTACATCCAGAGGCTCGTTAATGGCCAAGACAGTTGCAAATGCATACTCTTTGCTAGAAGACATGGGTTTCAACATAATTCAGTAGCCGCGTGAGAGAAATATGGTGAAGAAAGTGGCAGATTGTCTTTAGGTGGACCCAATTATAGTCTTTATTGCACAGATGTCCTCCTTGCCACACTGATTAGCAATAGCAAATTCAGCATCCATGGGAGTGTCTAATGCATGAGAATCTTCTTCTTCTTCTTTGCCAATCAAAGCATACAAAAATTCAAATCCAATAAGAGAAGAAGTGTAGTATGTTAACAACAGGGGTTACAACAACTTTAGGGGTAACAACATGCCGAATCAAAATTATTTAAGATGGAGGAATCAAAATAATCTTCCTTATGAAAATCAAGGAACACTATGAACCATCCTCCTGGGTTTGAACCTCAACACTAGTTTCAACCAATGTAGAAAAAGCCATCTTCAGAAGACCTCATAAGCACTTTTGTAAATGAAACTCGAAATTGGTCTTCTAGGAATGAAGTGAGACTTGATAACATAGAGACAAACATGGGAAACATCAATGCCTCTACAAAGTCTTTGTAGACACAAATGGGCCGTCTTGCAAGCTCTTCTAGCAGTTCAAACAAGGATACTTTTCCAAGTACCATGGAGAAGAAGCAAAGACAGCATTGTAATGCTGTGATGTTGAGAAGTAGTAGAGAAGTGGAACCTCCAAGAATGCAAGAGAAGCCACAACTTTCGTCAGAGGTAGAAAGCCAAGACACAGCTCAAGGAGAGAAAAATAAAGAGGAGACAAAGAAGCAAGAGGAACCAAAGAAAGGAGATTAGCAACTAGGAAGGAACATATTTTCCGACAATCCCACAGTCTTAAAACCAAAACTCCCTTTCCCTCAGCGATTCTAGAAGAAGAAGATAGATGAACAATTCAAGAAATTTTTGGAAATGTTCAAAAAGATTCATATCAACATCCTGTTCATAGAAGCCTTCGCGCAGATGCCCAACTATGCTAAATTTATGGAGAAAATCATGTCTAAGAAGAGAAAGTTGGAGGGATTCAAAATAGTGAAGTTGATGGAGGAATGCATCACGATTCTTCAAAGAAAGCTCCCTCAAAAATTGAAGAACCAAGGGAGTTTCACTATCCCTTGTACCATAAGCAATTCCTTTTTTCATAAAGTATTGTGTGATTTAGGAGCATTTGTTAATCTAATGCCTTTATCTATTTTTAGAATCGGACTTGAAGAGGTGAAGCCTATGAACGTCACATTGCAGCTAGCTGATGGGCCTTTGACCTATCCCCGGGAAATTATTGAAGATGTGTTTGTGAAGGTGGACAAATTCATCTTTTCAGTAGATTTCATTGTTTTGGATATGGTAGAAGATCATGAAGTGCCTCTGATTTTGAGAAGACCATTTCTAGCTATAGTAAGGGCACTAATCAATGTCTAGAAAGGGGAGTTGACATTAAGACTTAATGAAGAGTAGGTAAAGTATAACATTTATCATTCTATGAATTTTCCTCTTGAGAATAAGACATGTAGTAGGATAGAGGTCTTGAATGAGTGCATTGATTCTGTATTTACTGATGAAAGATTCAAGATCCTTTAGAAAATTGCATTTCAAATTTAGTGATCTAGGAGAAGACAAGCTCTAGAGAAGTCATGAAGCATGTCTTAGCCTTATAGACAGTTTTCACAAAAAGAACCAACAAGAAGATCCAAGCATTGGAGGAAGACTCATTAGTTGAAGAAGTGAAGGCTAAAATGGGGCTTAAGCAATTGCCTGAGCATCTTAGGTATGCATATCTAGGTAGTAATTCTTCTTTTCTAGTGATCATTTCTTCCTCTCCGATAGGTCTATAAGACTAGAAGTTGCTGAGAGTCCTGAGAGAACACAAATCGGAATCGCATGGTCAATCAAAGATACTAAAGGAATAAGCCCAGTTATTTGCATGCAAAAAATTTTACTAGAAGACTCATTCAAGCCATCAAGAGAAATACAAAGATGAATTAACTCAATGATGAAAGAGGTAGTAAGAGCTAAAGTATTGAAGTTGCTGAAATTCGGTATTATACACACTATCGCCCACAACAAATGGGTAAGTCTGATCTAGTGTGTACCGAAGAAAGGAGGTATGATTGCAGCTAGGAATGAAAATAATGAATTGATTCACACCAAGATAGTCATTGGTTGGAGAGTTTGTATTGATTATCAAAAATTGAACAAAGAAACTCGAAAGGACCATTTTCCTTTGATTGCTCCAAAAGACCAAGAAAACACCACTTTTACCTATCCCTATGTTACATTTGTGTATAAAAGAATGCCTTTTAGGTTGTTTAATGCTTCAGCCACCTTTCAACACTATATGATGGTAATCTTTCATGATATGGTGGAAGACATAATGGAGGTGTTCATGGACAATTTTTCTATGTTTGGATCTACTTAAGATTAATGTTTATACAATTTATCTCTTGTGTTACAATGCTTTGAGGAAACTAACCTAGTTTTGAATTAGGAGAAATGCCATTTAATGGTTAGAGGTGGAATAGTGTTAGGACACAAGGTATCCTCTCAAGGATTGGAAGTAGATCAAGCAATGAGAGCAATAATTGAACAACTTCCACCTCTAACCACAGTGAAAGGAGTTCAAAGTTTTTAGGGCATGCTGGATTTTATAGAAGATTCATTAAAGTTTTTTTAAAAATTGCTAAACCATTGTGTAATCTCCTTGAAAAAGATGATTTATTTGACTTTGATAATGAATGTCTATAAGCATTTAACAAATTGAAGGAAAAGCTGATTTCTGCACCAATCTTGAAAGTGACTAACTAGAATAAGCTATTTGAGGTGATGTGTGATGCTAGAGATTTGGCTTTGGGAGCAGTTTTGGGTCAGAAGCATGAAAGAATCTTCAGGGCGAGCTACTAAGTAAGTCAGACTCTAGATGTGGCACAAAAGAATTACACAATAACGTAGAAAGAGGTGATGGCTGTAGTGTTTGCTTTCGAGAAGTTTAGATCCTACATCATTGGATCAAAGGTAGTAGTGTATACTGACCACATTGAAATTCGATATCTCTTTGTGAAGAAAGATACTAAACTAATGAGTGAATTTCATTCACTTATATTACATATGTTTAAGCTTAGTAATTTGCAAATACTTGTCCCTTTTAGATGAATTTTGTGTGGATTTTCTAGGTGTCTTGAAGATGGAAAAGAAGAAGCTCACAAAGGATAGAAATGAGCAAAAAATCAGGACAAAGCCAAGACAACCAACCGGCGCCAGGACCCATGACCACCATTGGCCAGGCAGTCAGCTGGCACTATTAGCGCCAATTGTGGATCAGTAATTTTTGTAAATTTTTTTGCATTGGGTACATGCTAGGTTTTTAAGAAAAAAGTTAAGGTTTTTTAGGGATTCTTCTCACTTCCATCTGGAGAGTTCTCTCTGAGGTTTTGAGGCCGAATTCTTAGAGTTTCTCTTGTGGAGAAGAATACGAGATTGCAAGTAAGAAAGAAGAAGGAGAGAAGATGTTCCTCATTGTGATCATCTTGTCTAAGGGAGTCATTTATTTTCTCTTGTGAACTAAATCTTTTTTTCGAGGTGAAGATGTAACCCTTTTTGACACTCTTTGTTATGGATTGTTGGTTATTAATGCTATGTGTTCTTGTTTCATTCATGATATTGTTTGTAATGATTTAACTTATTTTATTGCTTCATCACCAATATTATAAGTTAGATTAATTATCAAAGCATGGTTAAGGTAGACACCATATGAACTATGAGCTCCTTTGAATGAGAAGGATAGATGGTTAAGGCAGACATCATGTACTAAACCATACTATTTTTGTTCTTATGTTCTTGAGCTTAATGGGTTTTCACCTCAATTATGTTAGATACCATAGGTAATTGGAACAAGTAAAATTATTTTATTTAAACCTGCACACCTAATAGTAATAATCTTATTTTTGAAAGAATGGACCCAAGTGAGGCATTGAATTCAACATTTCAATAGCAAAGGGGCATCATCTTGTGGCAAAATTGGATCCCTAGACTTCTTCCTCTTGCTAATCTCTCTACGTTATATTTAGCCATTGATTTATTTTCATTCCATTAAGCTTCAGAATTATGAAATTACCTCAATCATTACTCATATTCATATAGTTATAAATACATTCTTTTAAAGTTAGGATAGTTTAGTAACTAAAATTAATTAAGTCAATTTGACCACTCTCTATGGAATCGACCCTTGCATTGCACACTATATTGCTATACGTTCATACACTTGCAAGAAATTATAATTTTAATCATCACAAACCTTGGCTGATCCAGTGGATCTTCCAACTGCATGAATTTGATTTGAAGATTTGGGACAAGAAAGGGAGCAAAAATGTAGTGGTAGACCAACATCTAGAAAAGGAGACGTTGATCGAGGCAAAGTTTCTAGATGAACAGCTCTCTGTAGATTTTGTACATCGTGTGTGGAACTTACCCTCTAGATATGAATGGGCAATGAAAGAAGAAATTCCTACATGATGTCAAGGCATATCTATGTGATGATCCATTCTTATTAAGAGGTGTGCTTATCAAATCATCCGAAGATGCATTCCAAGAGAAGAAATGCAAGACATTTTACAAAGCTGCTATTTGTCTCCATACGAATGTTGTAACCATGCGGACAAGGCAACTGCAGAAGTCCTTCAATCGAGGTTTTATTAGACATCACTTGATGAGTGAATTTCATTTATGTATATTTTATATTTTTAAGCTTAATTTCATGTAATCTTTGATTAGTTTTTGGTCAATTTCATATGTTTTTTTTGTGTTGTTAGGTTAGTGGAAGGGTGGAGAAATGGAGAGAAAGCACGCAAATATGGGGCAACAAAGCAGTGAAGGAAGCCAAACACAACAGCAAGGGAGTATAGCTGAGATGCAAAGAAGCAGAATGATCGGCATGGTGGTATTGCCGGCGTTAGTGACTGATCAAACCGCATATTTAATATTTTTTATTACTTTTTATCATGCAAAATGCTACATTTTTAAGCCTATTTTTAGTAGTTTTTGAGGAGCTTTTCAGGGGAAGTCTAGGGTCTTCTGAGAGCCTACTCTGAGGAGATTTAAGGGAGAAAAGGAGGATTCAAGAAGAGCAAAGGCGATTCAAGATGGCTAATTGCAGTCTGATGTTCAACATGAAGGGAGTATCTTTTATTTTCTTCATGAACTAATTCCTTCTTTCTAGGGTGAAGGTGTAGGCCTTTTTGAAGAACCATTTTATTTGGATTATTGATTATTTAATGCAAGTCTATGCTTTTATTCATGGGTTTTATTTCAATCTTTTGATTTTTGTGATTGCTTGATCACTAGTTTCATAAATCTTATTGATTGTCTATGTATGGTTAAGGCACACACCTAACGCACAACCATTCTACTTGGTTCATAGTTCTTGATCGTAATGGGTTTTTACCTCAATTATGCTACACACTATAGCTAATTGGAACGAGTAAAAACACTTGATTTAAATCCATACACCAAACGGTAATAATATATCATAGAAAGAGTGAACCCAAGAAAGGATTGAATCCAATATCCAAATAGAATAAGGAATCATTAAGTGGTGAAATCTGAACCCTAAACCTTTTCCACTTGCAATCTATCCTATATCATTCTATAGCTATAATTTTGATTATCTTCTTAGTTTATTATTCTTATTAGTTCAAACCAACAATCCATCTTTTCAAAGTTAATTTTAGTTAGTAACTCAATTTAATTAAATCAATTGACCATTCTCTATGACCCTTGCTTTCACACATTGTACTACTATACACTTGTGCATTTGTGAGGTATTATAATTTGAACCATCATCACTCTTCAAGGACAATTATAAGTCTCTAAAACTTGTGATTGCTATCAGCAAACAGGAACAATCTCTAGGAGACATGAGCTACCACTGACGAACATCCATGAAGTGGAGATTTTTTATGTTTGGGGGATTGACTTCATGGGCTTGTTTCCAATCTGTTTTGGCCAATCTTACATTTTACTCATTGTTGACTATTTCTCAAAGTGAGTGGAAGTGTTAATCATAGCAACAAATGACATGAAGGTGATATTGAAGTTTTTGCAAAGGAGCATCATCACAAGGTTCAGGACATCACGAGCAATCATCAGTGATGAGGGTTCACATTTCTACAACAAGCTATTCAACAACTTACTTTCCAAGTATGGTGTGAGACATAAGGTGACACTTTCTTATCATCCGCAGGCAAATGGACAAGCAAAAGTGTCTCCAATTGGTAGATCAAACAGATATTGGAGAAGACAATTAGTTGGAATCAGAAGGACTAGTCTAGGAGATTGGACGATGTGCTCTAGACATACTGGATGGTGTACAAAACACAAATTGGCATGTTGCCATACCGGTTGGTGTTTGGAAAAGCTTGTCATCTCCTAATGGAAATGGAGCATAAGGCTTACTAAACAGTAAGGTAGCTGAACTTGAATTTGGAAGCAGCAGGACAGAAGTGAATGCTTTAGCTAAATGAGTTGTAGGAATTTTGTCAACATGCATATGAAAATGCCAACATTTATAAGGATATGACGAAAAGATGGTATGATAAGTTCCTTTTCAATCGAGAATTCCACCTAGGATAATAGGTATTGTTGTTCAAATTCTAGACTAAAGTTATTTCTTGAAAAACTGAAATCAAGGTGGTCAGGACTGTTTGCTATTAATAAGGTCTTTTCTCATGGAGTAGTGGAACTGAGGACATTGGATGGAAGAACATTTCAAGTCAATGGACGATGCATCAAGGAGTATTTTTGAGCATGAGAGCAGGAGTGGAGAAGTTATTCACCTGAAAAAGGAAGAATAAGAGAGAAAAGAGTTGGGCTGAGGACTACAAACTAAGTGCTTCTTAGGAGGCAACCCAAGCTTTTGAACTTTAGTTTATTTCAATTTCTTTTTGTATAGTTGTTTGCAGCATTCCATTCATAATAATTGCATTAGCTTAGTTTTATTTTAAGTTGTCAAACTTGTTCTAGTTAATTCACCTGAATTATAACTTGAAGTCATTTAATCATGTTTGGTAGAATTAAACAACTTAATTGAGGGCTTGAGAAGCAATGAGAATGGAAGATTAATTAGAGAAGCAAGGAAGCAAGCTAAAACATAACAAATGGGACAATGGGTTAAGGGAGCATTGAGAAGGCAAAATTTCCATCCCAAACTGGGGCCACGATGCCCAAATGAAAAGAGATTATGGCAAGAGCACAGAAACATTGGTGCCACGGTGCCCAATCCGAGGCCACATCATTGGACTTCCTTATGTGGGGATGCTTCATTAGGTCTTCTTATTTCATTTCCCCTTATGTGCCTCAAGCCCCTCTCATTCCCATCCCTCTCTAAACCCATCCTCTCACCTTCTAAAAGAAAAAAACCTGATTAAATCACGACAGCATCAATCCATCTCTTCTTCATCGACCAATCCTACTCTAAATGCCCAAATTTCCCTACCCATCATCTTCAATGCCCCATATTCAAGGTTGGGTTTGACGGCTTGAGAAGATACTTCTCGAATTCAAGTGCATCTTGGTTCTCTCTGCTCCAATTTCTTTATTGCAATATGTTTTGTGGATTCCAATAAATTGGAGGTGAAGTTGTGTAACACCTAGGGTGTTGAAAATGGGGGAAATTGTTTTTATTTAGAGTGAAAAAGTGAAGTGGAGAAATTTGCTTTGAAGCAAAGTGATTCAAGCATGTATGGATGCATATAAGTTAAATGTGATTGTACAAATTCAACATAGATGCAAATGGTTTTATGATGCATTTCTTAGTTATTTGGGGGAAACTTATTATGCATTTATGTTATATTGATGTGGATATATCGTGGCCAAAAAGGGGTAGAGAAGGAATCAAAGTGGAGGAAACACAAAGCAAAAACAGGGGCAGCAAGGTGGATGTTGTGGTGCCAAAATGGATGCTGCGACATTGGATCAAGAAAGGGGCAAGGCATGGGGTCAACAAATCGGCGCCTAAATCCAAGGCCACAGCATCGACCAATGGGATAAGTCATTGCATGGTTTTTTTTTAGCCATTCTATTTCATTTCTTACCCTATTCCATTTTTCTTTCTTCTTCTCTATGCCATAACTTTGAAACCCACCTTGCTAAACCTTGATTTCTTGCTATTTTTGTGAGGTATAATCCCTTGATCATGCATCTAAACCCAAATTCCATCCATTTAAATGATGAAAGAAAGGGAAAATTTTGTTTTGTTGCAATTTATGGAGGCTAGGGAGTGTTTTGAATGTAGATTCTTATTTTGGGAAGGTGGTTACACTTGAAATCAAAGGTAAACTTCTTTTTCCCAATTTAATTCATGATTTCTATTTGGTTAGGGTTTTATGTTGCTCATCAATAGTGTTTTTTTATTGGGGGGAGAATTGTGTAAAACATGGGATAAATGATTATTTAGTAAATTGTAATGTTTTGGTACTTAATTAAAAGTAAGAACCTTGATTTTGTGGTCATCCATGAAGTAAGTAGCAACCAATTAAAAGGTTGAAAAGGATTTCCATGTATGAGGTGTATGATTAAGAAATTAATTAAGGACTTAATAAATTGTTTCTAAGGTTATTGAACTGTTAATCAGGTAGTGTGTTGAACTAAATAGTGCATATAGAAAACAACCAAGTTTTGATGATGAGCAAAAACATATAAGTGAATATGTGTGGCACTAACAGTTGTGTTCTCAAGCATTACAGAAAAAGATATAAGCATACAAGGAAACAACTTAAATGAAGTAGGCAACATACACAATGAATGCATCAGTAAGCATAATCCACAGATCAAAAGAAGACAAGTATGATCAGAAAGAATGGCACTGAAACTTTAAAAAGAAGTCACAAAAAAATATCTATAGATATGAAGTTCAAGCTTCAATAATGATTGAGTAAATCATTTATACACGAAGTCAGTCAAATGGCATCTGCCTCAACAAGATTCAGACAAATCATTCCATGGACAAGTTAGATAAATTGCTTATAATTAACACTTGTCCAAAAAATAAAGATGAATTCAGTTTGCAGAAGCAAAGATGAAATGGAGCTAAATACAGATAAATGAAGAGCCAAAATGGAGAAAAATTATTTAAGCATTTGTCTCTCATATAAAGTTTATCTAAAAATGAAGAAGAACAAGGAACCTATCTATAATCTTCTATAGAAGACATAGAAGATGAAGTTGAAGTGACATAGCAGCTACGGAAGAACAACTTTGTGTGCTATCTTCATATGCAAGAGTTATCTGCCACGTGCGATATACAAACTATTAGACAACCACTAAAGAAAAAAGTCATCTATGCCTCAAATGACTCGTCTGTTAATTCTAACAGACAACCTTTATATTAATGACTAAAAAGAGGACTTGACTACATGCCACAACTTCATCTATCACTTACGATAGATAAACCAACAGATGAACCATTTGGAAGACTTTGTTTATGGCCTGCAACTTCATCTGCAAATTTCAACAGACAAACAAAAGACAAAGTCATTTCGTCTATTAGGAAAGGAGACTTGTCTACCAAGAAGACTCATCTACTACTTACAACAGACAAAGCCACTGTTAGTCTCATTGAGAAGGTGACTCAAGAGAGGGGGGGTTAATTAAGTCTTTAAAAGTTTTGGCCAAATAATGATTAAAGTGCAAGGATAAGGAAAGGACTAATAAAAAATGCATTTAGACTAGTATTTTTATAATTTTTTGGCCCTTCACTTGGGTTCCTACTCTACTTTTCTAAGTCAGCCTTTTCTGCTAAACTCAGGTTCCACTAATACCATTTCTTGATTAGTAACCTCCTCATCAAACAAATACATTTGTTGGTTTCCAAGCTCACCAACTAACTTATACAAATACTAAACAAGTATCCTACTTGCTTTCACTACTCATAGCCAAGTCCTTGACTTACAGAGATATGCAAAAATAAATGTGTACAAGTATTAATTCCTCTAGGAGGTTGATTTTGTACAAAGAAAATAATTAACATAACAATAAAACACAGTAAGATTCAATCTCTAGAAGTGGCTGAATGGATGGCTTTGAATGCTTCTTTAAATGAATTAGAGTGGAGTTGAAATCGTTGAAGAGAAGCCTTAAAGACTTACTAAATGTACTCTTTTTGTTTTCAGTATGATTTCCTTGATTTCTTCATTCTTACTTAACGCCTTTTATATTGAAACCTCTGACTTTCTCTAATATAGTAGGTGAGAATCATTAAATGTAGAGAAACATTTGAATTTATAACTGTTGTACTTCTAGTAAGGTTTTGGAGTCTATGAATCAACATCAAATCCTCCAACCTTTAAGTGATATAAATTTTTCCGCATAGCTCACACAAGTCACCATTTCTTCGGATACTCCAAAGACATGTTTTGGAGGCTCCGAAGTTGTGCGATAGTAGCAACTTGCATCAGGATGGTAGGAAATGACTCTAAAGGAGTTTACTATCTCTGAAAAGCTTAACTTGTAACTCCAAAGGAGCAAACTCTGAATATTTAAGTGCTTCTCTAACTCCGAAGTGCATTTCCTTTGACTCTAACAAGTTGTATTCTCTGAAGAGTGTCCTATTAACTCCAAAGACTCTTATCATTGTCTCCAAAGCACCTTGTCAACTCTAAAGTACTTGACTTAATTCCAAAGTTCATAAGCTCGTGACTCTAAAGTGCTTTAACTTAATCTGAAGTTTTTTGAGCTCATGACTCTGAAGCAATTCAATTGGCTCTGAAGGTTGAAAGCTTATAACTCTAAAGTAATTTAATCACTCTAAAGTTACTTTTCTTTGTCTCATAAGTGCTCAAGTGGCTTCAAAGTGTTATCTTCTTGTTTCTGAGGTGTTTGAGCAACTCTAAAGAGATGAAGTTTTAAATCCGAAGTCGACTCCAAAGTTCACTTAGCAACTCTGAACTTCTATTTTTTTCTTTCAAGTCTATCTATAATTTATATACTTAATTTTGTTCAACATTTACTATTGAAATAAATGCATGGTTTCAATGAAAAACAAAACTTGATTAAAAATTATGTATAAATAGTTATTATCAAGTTTTTAGCATACAGAATCAAGTTGTAGGAACTAAAGAAAAATAAG
Organism: Pouteria campechiana; assembly: GCA_036873735.1. Classification (NCBI taxonomy): domain Eukaryota; kingdom Viridiplantae; phylum Streptophyta; class Magnoliopsida; order Ericales; family Sapotaceae; genus Pouteria; species Pouteria campechiana. The sequence goes on from JAYJMB010049309.1 coordinate 26,436, forward strand.
CACAAGGAACATATTCCATGATGATAAGTCCTGAGCAAGTAAAGAAGCAAAAGATGAATTGTTGTAATAGACAAAGCATTAAGGACTTGGTTGTTTTCATTCATCTATCAAAATGGAGAACCACATCTAACGGATGCTAGATAATTTGTCTGCAATAGAGTTCGTCTACTATAGGCAAACTGCAGTTCTTGCCAATGGTCCTCTGATGAGAATAGACAAAGGCGGAAGAAGTGAAGATCTTTTTCAATAGAATAAAAGACTTCATCTGCCATCAACAGACAAAGCGGAGAAGCAAGAATCGAATGGCACAGCACAAACTTTGTCTCTCATGAGTGAGCTAATGGTCATCTGATGTCAACAAATAAAGAAAAGAGCAAAGCAAGGGATTCATAAAGTGATCGTCTATTGTTAACAAACAAAGCGGAGATATATTCCATCAGACGAAGGCGTGAAGTAAATCAACACTTCATCTATCACTTACAACAGACGAACTCAACAGATGAAGGCATGAAGCACCAAGACACTTATGCCTCCATGGTGCAACAAAAAAAGAGCTTGAATGGTGAAGTTCGTTTAGCAACAATAGAAAGAAAAATTCATTTGTCACTTACTAAGATGAAGAAACTTTGTCTTATGGATAGATACTTCGTCTATCATAAGTAAAAGATGAGCAATGGTTAGAATAAGTTGATCATCTTCACACTAAATTAATGGTGATACTTCTATATTGGTGAAAGTAGCAGCCAATGCAGTAATACCTCGATCAGAGCTTCTTGAGAAACCTAAAATCATCTTCTCTAAGGTTAGCGCTGTAGGCATTCCAACATACGGCGAATATGCAGAAGCTAGAAGATTTTAAATTCGCCAATCAGATTATCTTCTATCATTAATGGAGCTCAGCAACCACCAACAACTAGAATTCAAATCAGCTATAAATAAAACATCATTGGAGAAGAAGGAAGCAACCAAAGCTTTTGAGAAAATCTTTCAAGCCTTCCTAAGAGCATTAACTGATTTGAGCTAAACCTTCTGCAATCTTTCAAGAATTAAGAGCCTTGCATTCAAACCTTCCTCAACATTCCTTAAAGGCTCTCAACTACCATTAGGAATATCATTTACTTTTGCATTCAACTTTGAAAAACTTCCCCTGTACTTATTTTGAAAATCCCTATGCTTAAAGTTCTGATATTTAGTTCTTGTTCCTTGAGCTAGTGATTACAACTAAACTTAAGAAGAGTTGTGACTATCTGAGTCTAGACAAGAGTTGTTTATTTATGCCCCCCATAACTATAATCTAGAAGGGTGTCGAGGACACTTGTCTACACTCCCTTGGAGTTGGTATCCAAAAGAGTGTTGGGGATACTTTTTTATGCCCCCTAGAGCTATAATCTAGAATAGTATCAGGGACACTTGCCTATGCCCTCTAAAGCTGGAATCCAGAAGAGTGTTGGGGATACTTGTTTACGCCTCCTAGAGCTATAATCTAAAAGAGTGTTGGGGACACTGCACCCCTCCCCTCTTGGGTTTTAGCCTAACCTACGGAATCAAGAAGTGGTATCAGAGCAGACTACACGAACACTTGTCATGATCCAATGACTAACCAATCATCCTCATTACAAATTTTGCAGAAGGCCAATCATCCTTCCGGCCACTCCTATTTGATAGAACCAATTTTGTTTACTGGAATGTAAGGATGAAGCAACTTATTATAGCCAATGATTTGGAATCTTGGAGGGCTATTATAGTTGTAATCACTCTTCCCACTACTGAAGTAGATGCATGGACCAAAGAGGAAGCCACATCAATCCAAAATAATGCAAAGGCTATAAACTCCTTATTTTATGAACTATTCTCATTTGAGTTTGATAGAGTATTCTCTTTTACTACTACAAAAGGTATATGGGATAAATTAGTGTCTACTTATGAAGGTTCCTAACAAGTCAAGGGAGCTAGAAGAAATATGTTGATAGGAAAACTAGAACATTTTAGGATGAAGGAAAGAGAAAGTATATCTGAAATGTATGCTCAATTTCTAAAGTTACTAATTCTTTGAAAGGTTAGGAAAAAGAAGTTACAAATTCTGAATAGGTGATGAAAATTCTAAGGCCGTTACCAGAATCATGGAACCAGAAGATCACAACGATAGAAGAGGTAAAAGATCTCAATACTCTTCTGGCAGACAATCTATTAGCTCATTAATGTCACATGAGTCAATCAAAAGCAAAAGAGAGGAGCCAACAAAGCTAAAAAAAAAAGTATTGCCCTAAAAGTAACCAAGGAGAGCAATAGTGACCAGGCATCACAATCTAAAGATGATATGGCTATGCTAGTCAGAAATTTTAGAAGGTTTGCAAGAGATAGTAGAAGCAGCTCTTCAAGGAGACAGCCTAGACAACAGAAGAAATTGATTGAAAGAAAGAAGGATCTCCCCACGTGTTATAGATGCAGAGGGATCGGACATATGTCACTAGAGTGTCAAAATGAAGAAAAAGTAAACATGAATGAGAAGGATGAGAGAAAAGAAAAGAAATACTTAAAAAAAGTCTTCAAAAAACCAGGCCAGAGGAATATATGTGAATGATGAAGACTTATCTATAACAAGCTCAAGTGAGAAAGATGATAATGAGGTTGGACATCTTGCAAGAATATATTGCGTGGCCTAGATGGTGAATGAATCAGCAAATCAAATCACCATCAAAGAATAACACACAACGGACCTAGAAATAGAGGTATACTCTTACTATTCTCACTGTTCCAACTCTTTAAGCTCAGATAGCACTTGTGTTAAATGCAAAAAATTTGATGAGTTACAACAATCATACAAGTCTCTCTTCAGTAAGTTTGAATAACTCAGTCAAAAATTTACTCAAAAGAAAAGATACTTTGATGCAACTGTAAAAGTAAATTCCAAAATTCCATTCTAGCAGAAAAAAATTTATCTCTACAAAAGGAAGTTGGAGATTTGAAGAAAGAAATAGAATTATTAAATAATATACTGAATAAATTCTCCAACCCAAGAGAGTTAATAGCCAAATTTATGAGAATGACCGGTTAAACCAGCAAAAGAGACTTGGTTAGGAACAATCAGTTGATGAAAATTTATAGAAATTTGTTGGGTGGTCCAAGGGAATGAATCTTACAAAAGAAAGACAAAACTATAAAAATATTAGAATACTCATAAATTATCCCTAGATAAAGAAACCCGTGGAATATATTGTATCTATTAGAGTCCCAAATATTTACTATTTTTGTAACAAATTTGAACATAAAGTGTATGATTGCTATGCCAAAAAGATATAAGCAAAATGTGCCAAGATGAGATGGAAGCACAAAGAATGAGCACACATTTATGACACACATATTGCACTAACAGCATTGGACCCAACGCTTGGGTACCAACAAGGTAAGAAAAAAATTTGCGTTGAATGCAGGCAAGTCTCAAAGCTACAATAGGAAATGCATTGTTCATGGATGGTGGCTATTCGAGACATATGACTGGGAACAAAAAGATGCTCAAAGAATTAAAACTAATGGATGGAGGAATAATAGCATTCGGCAATAATGATAAAGGTCTCATCAAGGGAATAGATAAAATTTATAGTTCATTCAATGCATGCATAGAGGATGTATTATATGTAGAAGGACTCAAGCACAACCTGCTAAGCATCGGTCAATTATGTAACAAGGGTCACAAAGTTGTGTTTGAACCATCTATATGTAATGTATTTAGTAGAGATAATGATCTACTATTTAGCAAAAAAAGGTATGGAAATATTTGTATCATACAACTAGATGATATAATTGGAAAATGCTTAATTACAGTCAAGGATGATCCATGGATACTGCACAAAATGATGGGACATATCAATATGAAAAATATTAAGTCTTTGTGAAAAAAGGGTCTCGTGATTGGTCTACCGAAATTAAACTATGATAGAAATCAACTATGCAAATCTTGTCAACTGTCAAAATAAACCCAAGTTTCACTCCATCCTAAGAATGAAGTATCCACATCCAGACCTCTAGAACTATTGCATATGGACTTATTTGGATCATCAGACATAGTCACACTGGGAGGAAAAAGATACGTATCTGTTATAGTGGATGATTATTCTAGATTTACATGAGTATTTCTCTTGAATAGTAAAGACGAAGCATTTTCAATGTTTTACACTTTTTCAAAGCTAGTCCAAAATGAGAAACAAATGTCTATTGTATCCATCCGAAGTGATGATGATGGTGAACTCAAAAATGAAAAATTCATTTATTTCTGTGATGAGATAGGAATTCATCATAGTTTCTCATCTCCTAGAACTCCTCAGCAAAATGGAGTTGTGGAAAAAAGAATCGAACAATTCAGGAAATGGCAAGAACCATGCTAAATGAAAGTAAATTGTCCAACAAATTCTGGGGAGAAGCAGTTAGTACTGCTTGCCATGTACTAAACAGAGTTATCATTAGAGCAATATTAAAGAAAACCCCATACAAACTTTGGAAAGGAAGAAAATCAAATATTTCATATTTCTATCCTGTTGGATGCTTATGCATGTGTTGAACAATGAGAAAGATAATCTTGGAAAGTTTGATCCAATGAGCGATAAAGCTATCTTTCTTGATTGCTCTTCCAATAGTAGAGCATTTAGAGTCTATATTAAGAAGACATAGGTTGTAGAAGAGTCTAGACATGTTAAATTTGATGAAGAACATTTAACCTTGAGAAAGGAGAATGATAGTGATGCAGATGAAGTCGCAACAAATATGAAGAAGCTCAAATTAAAGGATCAAGATAATGGCACCAACAATGAGGATGTACAAAGTTTAGAAAATGAAGAGGAGGTAAGTAAAAGTAATGTTCCATATCAACCTCCTACAGATTTAAAGTTTGTTAGTGCTCATCCTAGAAAAGAAATTATAGAAAATGTGTATGACGGTGTCAAAACTAGAAGGTTAATGTAAAATGTCTATGGTGCCTTCATATCTATAATTGAACCAACCAACATTGATCAAACTTTAAATGGTTAAAGTTGGATTATAACAATGCAAGAAGAGCTAAATCAGTTTGAAAGAAATAAGGCATGGGAACTAGTTCCAATACTAAGAAATGTTGATGCAATAGGAACCAAATGGGTATTCAAAAATAAGCTAGATGAGAGTGGGCTAGTTATAAGAAACAAGGCATTACTAGTTGCTAAGGGGTACTCCCAAGAAGAAGGAATTGATTTTGAAGAATCATATGCTCCTATAGCTAGATTAAAATCCATTAGAATGCTACTCACTTTTGCATCTTATTAGGACTTTACGTTATTTCAGATGGATGTAAATAGTGCATTTCTGAAAGATTACTTAAATAAAAAGTATATGTAAATCAACCTCCTAGTTTTGAGAATGATGATCAACTTGATTATGTCTATAAGCTCACCAAGGCATTATATGGTTTAAGACAAGCTCCAAGAGCCTGGTATAAAAGGTTGAGCAAATTTTTAAGTTATCATAAATTAAAGAGAGGAAAGGTTGACACCCCTCTTTTTATCAAAACATTGATAAAGATATATTGATAGTTTAAATTTATGTGGATGACATTATATTTAGAGCTACTAATGAAAAACTTTGTCAAGATTTCTGAAAGATCATGTTGGCTGAATTTTAAATGAGTATGATGGGAGAATGAAATTATTTCCTTAGATTGCAAATCAAACAAAGAAATGATGGAGATTATATTTTTCAATCCAAATATACAAAAGAGATGCTAAAGAAGTTCAACATGGAAGAAGTTAAGGTAGCAAGCACTCCAATGAGCATATCAACAAGGCTGGATAAGGATGAAAAAGGTAGATTAGACATTTTATTCAGTTTATGCTTATATGCTAGAATTCAGTCTAGGACTTCGGGAGTTCGGAGAAGAAGGGTTTTAGCTTTTGGTGAGTTTGCAGGCACTTGAGTGCCTTCGGATTAGATTGATAGGTATAAAAAGATCTCTAAAATACTAACATGTTTTGACTTCGAATACTTGGAAAGAGATCCTTTAGAGAAGATGATTTAATTTGGGGTTTTTGATATTCTGAAGCATTGCTTTAGAGGCCTTTGCCGATCTTCGGATGCTTTTATTTGGGATTTCGGAGACTCCGAAGTCTGAAATCTGACTTAATTCCAAAACTTTGTAAGATCGATTTTCTTTTTGGAGCTGCAGGTTTTAAGTTATATATATATATATATTATTGATTCATGTTTATTTAGGAATTAGTACCAAGAGAGATAATTAAATATGTATTTGTATATTTCTTGGAACATGAAAATTTTAAATTTATTTCATTTTTTATTTTGCATAGAGGTTTAGGGTTTAGGGTTTAGGGTCTTATCATGTTAAATCTTTCTTCTAGTAATGGTTTTGTGAAAATATCTGCTAGTTGAATTTTCTATTGAAACAAATTCTAAGCTAATGTCATGGTTTTGAACATGGTCCCTAATAAAATGATGCCTGAATTCTATATGTTTAGTTCTAGAATGTAAAACTGGATTCTTGGTTAGGTTAATAGCGCTAGTGTTGTCATATAAATTAAGGCCAAAGTCTTTTAATTGTTGTTTCATCCATAGGATCTGTGCACAACAGCTACCTGCAACTACATATTCAGCCTCAATAGTTGATAATGCAACTGATGTTTATTTCTTAGAAAACCATGAGATAATCACGTGTTTTAGAAATTGGCAAGATCCTGAGGTATTCCTTCTATCTACTTTATATCCAGCAAAATCTACATCTGAGTAACCTATTAAATTAAAATCCAAACTTTTTGGATACCATAATCCAAGATTAGGTATATCTAAAAGATATCTAAATATTCTTTTTACAGCAATAAGATGTGACTCTTTTGGTTCTAATTGGAATCTAGCACACATGCATACACTAAACATTATGTCAGGTCTACTAGCAGTTAAATATAGCAGAGATCCTATCATGCTTCTATAAAGTTTTTGGCAAATAGACTTACCTCTTTCATCTTTATCCATTTTTATGTAAGTACTCATTGACGTCCCACATCTTTTTCCATCTTCAATTTTGAATTTCTTTAGCAATTCTTTTATGTATTTGGCTTGGTGAATGAAGATTCCTTCTTTCATCTGCTTAATTTGCTGTCCCAAGAAGAAGTTAAGTTCACCCATCAAGCTCATTTCAAATTATCCCTGCATTGTCTTAGAAAATTCTTTGCAAAGATTTTCCTTAGTTGCACCAAAAACTATATCATCAACATATGCTTGAGCTATGAGAATATCTTTTGTTGCATGCTTAATGAAGAGAGTAATATCAACTTTGCCTCTTGAAAAATCTTTCTCAATGAGAAATTTGCTTAATCTTTCATACCAGGCTCTAGGAACTTGTTTTAAATCATAGAGGGCTTTCTTAAGTTTGAATACATGATCTAGGTTATGAGGATCTTCAAACCCGAGTGGTTGTTCTACATAGACCTCTTCATTAATAAATCCATTCAAGAATGCACTCCTTACATCCATCTGGTATAACTTGAAATTCATAAACGATGTAAATGCAAGAAGCATTCTAATGGCTTCAATTCTTGTAACAAGAGCATATGATTCTTCAAAATCAATGCCTTCCTCCTTACAGTACCATTTTGATAATAATCTTGCTTTATTTCTTACTACAATTCCAGATTCATCTAGTTTGTTCCTAAAGACTCATTTAGTTTCTATGGTAATTTGATGATTTGGTCTTGGAACAATAGTCTACACATTATTTCGTTTCAATTGGTCTACTTCTTCTCATAGTTGAAATCTAGCTTTCATCTTCTAAAGCCTATTTTATGCAAGTTGATTCTAGTTGCGAAATAAAAGCAAAATTCCCACATGTGTGGTGAAAAGAGAATCTAGTTGTAAATTTGTCATAAATTATCTAAGTTTCAGGGAGATCATGCATGAATCTCCAATCTTTGGAAAAAAATATTGTTACCTTCATTGTTTATCTCATTGATGGATGGTCAATAGTCTGTTTCTTCTTCATCCATATGTGTTTCTAATTGAGAAGGTTCTCCTTCTTTATCTTATATTTTCATTTTCTCAACGGAAGTTATTAGTTCACCTGTCTCATCATCAAAATCACTTGTCCTCCTAGAGGAATTACTATTTTCATCAAATTTTACATGAATAGACTCCTCTACAGTCTTACTTTTCATATTGTAGACTCTAAATGCCTTACTAACAATTGAATAACCAAGGAAGATGCCTTCATCAGATTTATTTTCAAATTTTCTATGGTTTTCTTTGCCATTGTTAAAAATAAAGCACTTACAATAAAAAGTATAAAAATATAAAATATTTAGTTTCTTGCTATAGTATAATTCAAATGGAGTTTTGTTGAGTATAGATCTAGCAAAGATTTTGTTAATAATATAACATGTTGTGTTCATTGCTTCAGCCCAAAAATATTATGGGTGGCTGTATTCACTCAACATTATCCTTGTCATTTCTTGCAAGGATCTATTTTTCCTTTTAGCAATGCCATTTTGTTGGGGTGTTGTTGGTGCAGAGAAAGTTTGAAGAATCATAAAAATTAGTGAATCTATGGTTTTTAAACTCTCCACCATGATCACTCCTTATGGTAATTATATGAGAGCTTTATTCATTCTGTACATAGTTGAAAAATACCTCAAAGAATGAAAAGGCTTCATCTTTGGATGTTAGAAATATTATCCAGGTAAATCTACTAAGGTCATCTATAATAACATATGCGGAATGTTTCCCTCCAAGGCTTGTTGTTCTTGTTGGTCCAACTAAATCGATATGTAGCAACTGAAGAGGTTTGCTTGTGTATGCTTCTTTGTTTGATTTAAATAATTCTTTTGCTTGCTTTCCTTTTATGCAAGCATCACACAACTTATTGTCAAATTTGTATTTTGGTAAGCCAACAACTAGATCTTTATTATATAGTCTTTCAATCAAATTCTTGTTGACATGTCCTAGTCTTCTATGCCACAACATGGATTCATTTTCATTTACAACAAGACATTTGACTTGGATATCACATACATCCACCAAAAATACATTTCTATGTCTCTTTCCAAGTACTACAACTGAATTTGAACTATCTAATATTGAACAAGTATGGAATTCAAACATAGCTTTGTAACCATTATCACAGAATTGACTTACACTTAAAAGATTGTGTTTCAATCCTTCTACTAATAAAACATTTGAAATTGTAATAGAGGGAGGTTGGCCAATTTTACCAATTCCAACCACTCTACATTTTCCATTATCTCTAAAGGTAACTGTTTCTCCATTTTTAGATTTTAGTTCTGTGAACAATTCCCTTTCTTCTATCATATGTCTTGAGCAACCACTATCAATGTACCATTTACTATTCTCTATGGCTCTCAAATACACCTATAATAATGAAATTAAGCTACAATTTTTGGTACCCATTTAGGAATGGGTCCAGGTGGGTTAGTAGCAGAATATTTTGGCACCCATTATTTTTCAAATGCTACAAATCTATTTTCTGGATATATAGTTGCATTTACTACTTTAGCAACTATCTTAGGAATCCAAACAATATTCTATTTGGGTTTTGATTTTATTTTATAATTTTTATTTCTTTGGTTTCCTATATATTTCTTTGTTATAAGTTTAAATAAGGTAGTAGTTAAGGTTTTTCTGAGAGCATGATTTTTGACTTTAATTTGCTCAAGTTCTAGATTAATATCTAGTAGTTTTCAGCAATTTGGTTTCTTATTTTAATTTGGAGCATTTATTAATCGTTCTTTCAAGTTCTCTTTTAGTTTCCTTATATTTAGCTTTTAATGTTTTAAAATCTGAATACATTTCTTCTAATAATTCCTCAATACCAAATATTTTAGGTTTCAAATTTACTTCATTATTGTAGATAGCCATGAAGCTTATTCCTGTATGATGTTTTTCTTGATCCTTTTCTTTGGAGCTGAGTGAGCTGAATTGAGCTTTATTTTCTTCTTCCTCCTCACTCGAGCTTTCTTGCATCATGTTTTCCAACATTTCCCATGCAGCCATAGCTTTCTTCTTCTTTCCAAATTTTCTACTATTAGAAATATTCTTTTTGTCAAAGTAAGAGTTTTAGCTTTTCTTCTTGTCTTCTTTCTTTTTGTCTGGTTCTTAGCAATCAAACTTCATATGCCCAGGCTTGTTGTAGTTGTAACTGACTGGAACTTCCTTTTTCTTGTCTTTACTTTTGAAGTTCTTGGAATTATTTCCAAATCTTTTCTTCTTGAACATTTTTTGAATCTTCTCATTATCATAGCCATATCCTCATCGTCTTCAGAGGTTAAGGCAACTTCTGAAGATTCTTCATTTTTTTTCTACTTATAAAGCTATTGTTTTCTTACCTTTGACTTCGTCTGGTGCTTTTTGTTTCATTAGGACTTCATGGGTTATGAGTGATCCCATGAGTTCTCTACTATTACCTTTGTTAGATCTTTTGCTTCCTATATTATAGTCACTTTAGGCATCCAATGTCTAGGCAGAGATCTCAAGATTTTCTTTACTCCACTTCTCTGAGTCAGTCTCCTCTACTGAACTCAAGTTCCACTAATACCTTTATCCACCTAATCAAATACACGTTGATTTAATAATAAGCTCACCAACTAACTTACTGGTTTTCCAAGCTAACCAGAAACTTTCACAACTTGTTGGTATTCAAAGCTCACCAACAAACTTATAATCTTTCAGCAAGTTCCTTACTTACTTATTTCAATATATAAACACTAAGCACTCTGCTTATATTCCAAACACTAAAATGAAGTGTACAGATTAATGTCTCTTACTTAGATAGATTTGTACATAAAATTCTAAACTTTCAGTAAATGAATAAGCAGTGAGAGTAGAAGATTCAAACTCCTTGATTGAGAAGCAATTTAGACTTTGAAAGCTTTTGATAGAGATGTAGCCATTGGAGTTGAACTTTGAAGGAGGATTTTCAATGCTCTTCATATTTTCAGTAATGATCAGTGATATTCAAGATATATTTTTCTTTTTCTTCTGAATCTCTCTTTTATAGGTTAAGAAAGATTTTTCCATTAATAACTTTGGCAGACATTCAAAAGTTCAAAAATATCTTTCTTTACCTTACATTTTGTTTAACATCTAACTTTGCTTTATTCTGGTATCGGTCTGCTATTCTATCACTGACTTTTCTCAACATTCACTTTCTTCATGGGAGTTTCAAAGTTGCTTCTTCAGTTACTCCGAAGAGACGAGTGAACAGTTGAAGTCTTGAATGATTTTGGATGACTTGATTTTTTTTTCTTCAGATTCTCAAAAATAATAATAGACCTTCTTAGTTGCGACAATCCTTTGTAGAAAGAAGTTTGAATTTTCTAAACTTTTAATGCTTTAGAAAGATGACTCTGAAGTATTATTTAATATTTCCAAAGCTTGGTCATTGTCTCCTAAGAGAGGCTTTGAGGAATCCAAAGTGGGTCTATTTACTTTGAAGCTTGTTCAAATTTACTCCAAAACGTGACTCTAAGTTCTCCAAAGCATATCTGTTTACTCTAAAGCATAGCTGATTAACTCTGAAGCTTGTCCTATTGTTTTCAAAGTGTACTGTGACAACTCCAAAACTTCTATGACTACTCCAAAGCATACTTGACGATTCTGAAGCTTTCTTGATTATTCCAAAATATGTTATGACTTGTCCAAAGCTTTGAAAAAGACTCTGAAGTGTGATTGTGACAACTTTGAAACACGCTGTGAGGATTCCAAAGCTTGTCTTGGGCTTTGTCCAAAGCTTTCCAATTATCTCCAAAGCTTGTCTATCTACTCTAAAACATACTTGTAATGACTCCTAAGTATTTTTTATTTTACTCCAAAGCTCATTGTGATGACTCTGACATATGCTGTGACTTGTCCGAAGCTTTACTATGACAACTCTAAAGCTTTTTAATTTACTTTGAAATATTTTGTGACTACTCTGAAGATTCTTGATTAACTCTGAAGTGAGTTGTGATGATTCTGAAGCTTTCCATTTTACTCTGAAGCATGTTAAGATAACTCTGAGGTTGTTATTGTTGGCTTCGATGGGTGTCTTCAAGACTTAAAAATTTCTATTTTCTTGTTTTAAGTATATACAAAATTTATATACTTAATTTTAAAAGAGTATTTACTTTATGTCTTCCTTTTATCGTCATGAATGTTATTCTCAACTTGAGTATGAGTTAATATTTCAGCAACATACTTGAGAACAAATTGTTAGTACCTTAATGTTTCACTTATGTCTTTGTTCATCATAAAAACATACTTGGTTAAGAATGTTCATTATCAAAATCAAGCTAGATAATATGTTCAACAACAATTGCTTCAATCTTCTTGGGATCCACCATAATTCCTTCTCCAAAGATTACATGCCCTAAAAAGGAGATCTGATCCAACCAGAAATCACACTTTTCAACTTAGCATAAAGTTGTTTCTCTCTCAAAATCTGCAAAACCACTTTTAGATGCTCCTTATATTCCTCATGATTCTTGAATACACCAAGATATTATCAATGAATACCATAACAAAAGGTTATTGAATCTAAGCTATCCATTTCCACTCTTTTTGGATTTCTCTATAACTTGGTTTTCCAAATCGTGATCCAAACTTTTGAAAATGTTCATTGCCTCATTTATTATTATTTGAACTCTTTTGATCATTTTATATTAGTTTATAAATAATTATTTATTTATTTTACTAAATAGTCATCCATTAATTAATAATGCACAACTATCACTCTTATGTGCTATAATTATCATAATGAAACATTAATAATCATAATAAACTAAATAAAAGAAAAATAAGTCAAGACAATTATGGGGAATTACACTTACTATGAGCCTAAGAGTTGTTATTGAAGGTTACCTTTAGAACATAATCTTCCATTCTTCTTCTTTTCCATGGAGTCTCTTATTCTAAGCTTTCTCTTCTCATTATCATAGAGTCTATAGATGAGATTTCAACTCGTTTGCTTGCCCTCTTTATCCTAGCCATTTGCAATAACTTTAAGGATTTTTGGCTTAGGGTTTTGAAGGATCGGGTTTACAGAGATTTTAGGGATGAGAGATTTTTGAGAATTGAAGTGAAATAGGAATAATTTGGAGGAGGGAAAATGTAGATAATGTGGAAATTTGAATCACCTTTTCTGAAGAAGGGGCTTAGAGATAGGAAACAAATATGTAGAGTTTCTGACACTAGGGTTTTTATAGGGAACAAAACTTTTGATACACTATATTAGAGATTCTATGCTGATCAGAAGTTAATTAGAACTTTTGTGCTAATAACCTCAAAAGTTCTAAGAGATATGTGCAAAAGGAATTTTTAAAACAGAAGTTTAGGGGTAATTAGCCTCGTGTGTCAAAAGTTCTGAGTGGGTGTTCACAGAACTTCTATGATGAATGATAATTGTTCTAAGATTATATCAAAACTTCTATATTATTTTTGAAGGATTTTGAATGTTCTATCAGAATTTGTGAATCATTTCTAGCGCATTCTTAATGATATAGTAGCTTCTGAGTCATTTTTGATGCAATCCAAATATTGTTTTAGAATTTCTGACTTACTTTTGAAGTAGTTTGCTTAACATTTATGAACAATCTTAGGCATCTTAATGTGATCAATAAAATTATATTAAGATTAAATCATGTAATATGTATTTCATGTGCATGAATCTAGTACACCAAGTTCTCTCCTAATTTTACAGAATCTATCTTCTAGAAGTGGTTTTGTAAAAATGTTTGCTAACTGATTTTCAGTTGGTGCATATTCTGAACACATGTCATGGTTTTGTACATGATCTCTAATAAAATAATGTCTAACTTCTATGTGTTTAGTTCTAGAATGCAATGTCAGATTCTTTATCAGATTTATTATACTAGTATTGTCATATTTAATAGGAGTATCAACATATTTCAAACCATAGTCATTCAATTATTGTTTTATCCACAAAATATGTGCACAACAACTACCAACAGATACATATTCACTTCAGTAATTGATAAAGCAATAGATGTTTATTTCTTGGAGAACCATCATATGATCATGCTTCCAAGAAACGGACATGATCTTGATGTACTCTTCCTATCTACTTTGTATCCTATAAAGTCTAAGTTAGAGTACTTAACTAATTCAAAGTTTGAACCTTTTGGATACCATAATCCAAGATTTGGAATATCTAAAAGGTATCTAAATATTCTTTTAACAGCAACCAGATGTGATTCTTTAGAATCTGACTAGAATTGTGCACACATGTAGATACTGAATATAATATCTGGTCTACTTGTAATTAAATATAAAAGAGATCCTATCATGCTTCTATAAAGTTTTTGACAGATAGATTTACTTTTTTCATCCTTATCCATTTTAATAGATGTGCTCATTAGTGTGTCTAATGGTTTTCCTTCTTCTAAATCAAATTTCTTAAGTAATTCTTTGGTGTATTTTACTTAATGGATAAAGATTCCTTCATCTATTTTATTTGAAGTCCTAGAAATAAGTTCATCTCACCCATTAAACTCATCTCAAATTCTTCCTGCATTACTTTAGAGAAATCTTAATATAATTACCATTAGTTACACCAAATATATTATCATCCATGTAGATTTGAACAATAAGCATATTACTTTTGCCATGCTTAATGAAGAGTGTGGTGTCTACTTTACCTCTAGTAAATCCTTTTTCTATGAAGAATTTACTTAATCTCTCATACCATGCTCTAGGAGCTTATTTTAATCCGCTTTCTTGAGTTTGAAAACATGGTTTGGATCATAAGGATCTTCAAACCTAGGAGATTGTTTTACATAAACTTCTTCATTAATGAAACCACTTAGAAATATACTTTTAACATCCATTTAATAAAGCTTGAAATTCATGAAAGATACAAATGCTAGTAACATTCTAACGGCTTCAATTTTGGCAACAGGAGCATATGATTCTTTAAAATCTATTCCTTCCTCTTGACAATATCCTTTTGCTACTAATATTGTTGTATTTCTTATTACTATAGTAAAAATTCATCTAATTTGTTCCTAAAAACTCATTTAGTTCCTATAATAGATTGATGGTTGGGCCTTGGAATAAGCATCCACACATTATTATGTTTGAATTGATTCAATTCTTCTTGCATAGATATAATCTAGTTTTCATCTTGTAAAGCTTGATCTATGCAAGTTGGTTCTAGTTGAGAAATGAAAGCAAAATTACCACATATTTGATAATATGAAGGTCTAGTTCTAACTCTATCATAAATATCACTAATTACTTAGTTTTCAGGATGATCATGCATGAACTTAGTTTTTAGGGTGATCATGCATGAACCTCCAATCTTTGGAAAAAGAATTGTTATGTTCATTATTTATGTCATTGATGGATGGTCTGTCATCTATTTTTTCTTTATCCTTTTGTGTTTTTGAATGTGAAGACTCTTTATCTTTAACTTGTATCTTTATTTTCTCAACAAATGTTATGAGTTCTTGTCTCATCATCAAAATCACTTATCCTTCTAAAGGGGTTATTACTTTCATTAAAATTTTCATGAATAGATTCCTCTATAGTTTTATTTTTCATATTGTAGACTCTAAATGCCTTGCTAACAATGGAATAACCAAGAAAAATGCCTTCATTAGATTTTTTGTCAAATTTGCCATGGTTTTTGTTTCCATTATTAAGAATAAAGCATTTACAACTAAAAGTGTGAAAATGAGAAATGAATGGTTTTCTACCATAATATAATTCAAATGGATTTTTGTTGAGTATAGATCTAGCAAAAATTCTGTTAATAATGTAACATAAAGTATTCATTGCTTCAGCTCAAAAATATTGAGGTAAGTCGTATTCACTCAACTTATAAGGATCTATTTTTCCTTTCACCTACTCCATTTTTCTAAGGTGTTCTTGGTGCAAAGAATGTATGTAAAATTCCATTACTTTCACAAAAAGCAATAAAATTCAAATTCTCCACTATGATCACTTCTTATGGCTACTGTATAAAAATTTTGTTCATTCTGTACACACTTGGTAAATGTTTCAAAGAATAAAAATTTTTTATGTTTGAATGTGAGAAACATTATCTAGGTGAATCTAGAATAATCATCCACAATAACATATGCATAATGCTTCTCTCCAAGACTTCTAGTTCTTGTTGGTCCAACAAGATCAATGTATAGTAATTGAAGTGATTTAGTTATGTATACTTCTTTGTTAGATTTGGATGATTCTCTAACTTGCTTTCCTTTTAAGCAAGCATCACATAATTCATTTTGGTCAAACTTTAATTTGGGTAAGCTAACAACAAGATCTTTGTTGTAGAATTTTTCAATCATGATTTTGTTAACATGTCCTAGTCTTCTATGTCACAACAAGATTCTTCATTATTCAGAATAAGATATTTGACTTGGATATCACTCAAATCTACTAAATACATATTTTCACATCTTTTACCAAGTACTACAACTAAATTTGAATTATCTATTACAAAGTATATATGTGATTCAAACACAATCTTGTAACCATTATCACAAAATTAACTACACTTAAAAGATTATATTTTAATCCTTCTAATGGTAAAACATTTGAAATAATAATAGAGAAAGGTTGCCTGATCTTACCAATTTCAAACAATTTACCTTTTCCATTATCTCCAAAGGTAACTGTTCCTTTATTTTTAGGTTTAATTTTGTGAACAGCTCCTTCTCCCCTGTTATGTGTCTTAAGCAACCACTATCAATATACCATTTGCTACTCCTTATGGCTCTTAAGCACACCTGTAATAATAAGGTCAAGCTATAATTTTTAGTACCCATTTAGGAATCGATCCAGGTGGGTTAGTAACAAAATATTTTAGCACCCATTGCTTTTTAGATGCTACTAATTTATTATCAATAATTATTGGTGTATTTATTACATTAGCAATAGTTTTTGGTACCCAAATCAAGTTCTATTTGGGTTCTAATTTTCTTCCATGATTGTTTTTTTTCTTTATTTTTCTCTACCTTTCTTCTTTGCCTTTAGTTTAAATAATGTAGAGGTCAATGTTTTTCTAAGGGCATGATTTTCTACTTTTGTTTACTCAAGTTCTATATTAAAGTTTTGGTTACTTTTGAGCTGAGTGTTTTCTTATCTTAACTTAGAACATTCATATATTATTCTTTCTAGTTCTCTTTTTATTTCTTTATGTTTATCTTTTAAAGTTTTAAAATTTGAATATAACTTATTTTAAATTCTTCTAAATTAGAAGTTTTAGTTTTTGAATTTACCTCATCTTCATGAATGGCCATGAAGCTTATTCCTATATGATGCTCCTCCTGATTTCTTTCTTTGGAGCTGAGTGAACTAAATTGAGCTTCATTTTCTTCTTCTATTTCACTCAAGCTTTCTTGCATCATATTCTCCAATATCTCTTATGCAGTCATCGCTTTCTTCTTCTTCTTTTCAAATTTTCTATTGATAGAAATATTTTTTTATTGAATTAAGAATTATACATTTTCTTCTTATCTCCTTGCTTTTTGTCTAGTCCTGGACAGTCAAATGTCATGTGCCTGGACTTATTGCAATTGTAATATATTGGAATCTCCTTTCTCTTTTCCTTGCTCTTATTGTTACTCTTGGAGTTATTTTCAAATTTCTTCTTTCTGATCATATTTTTGAATCTTCTCATTATCATTGGCATATCCTTATCATGTTCACTTGCTAAGGTTTCTTCAGAAGATTCTTTATTCTCTAATTCAGCTTTTAAAGCATTTTTCTTGCCTTTGAATTCATCTGAAACCTTTTGCTTCATTAAGACTTCATAGGTCATAAGTGATTTCATGAGTTCTTCCATTATCATTTTATCCAAATCTTTTGCTTCTTGGATAGTAGTCACTTTAGGCATGCAAAATCTAGGTAGAGATCTTAAGATTTTTTTAACTAACTTGGAATCTTCATATTTCTCTCCCAAGCTTTTCAATCCATTGGTGATTTTCTAGAAACCTTCCAAACATTTCAGAGATGGTTTATGATTCTTTTATGGAGAAGGCTTCATATTCCTACACTAGAATATTAAACTTCATTTCTTTTACTTGATTTATACCTTCATGTGTAACTTGAAGTTTGTCTCAGATTTCCTTGGCAGAATCACATGCAAAAATCTTTTCAAATTCAGATGAAGATAGTGCACAGTAGAAACAATTCTTTGCCTTAGTATCACATTCTACTATTTGGATATCTTCTATTTTGTACTTATCTTCTATGTTTGTAACATTCTTTTCATTCTTAAATATAAGCCATAACTAGTAAACTATGGCAATTAAGAAATTTTGCATCCTCATCTTTCAATACCCATAATTGGTTCCAATAAAAAGTGGAGGTCTAAAAGTGGATTGTCCTTTGGCAGATGTGTTGTAGAGCATACTGGCCATTTGAACCTCTTCACAAGTTAATATACTGGTAATTAAAAATTAACTAGTGAAGCATGCTATGATACCACTTCTTGGTCCCTAACTTGATGGTAGCTCAAGAGAAAGAGAGGAGTGGGGTGTGAATTGAGCTTTCAAAAAATTTTGGCCAGTAACTTAAGAGATATGCTTAAAATAAAAAAAAGGTGCACACAAGATTTTCATAGTGGTTCGGCCCTTCCTAGGTTCCTACTCCACTTCTCTGAGTCAGTCTCCTCTATTGAACTCAGGTTCTAATAAAACACTTGTTGGTTGTATAAGTTCACTAACAACTTACTAGATTTCCAAGCTCACCAAAAACTTTTACATATTGGTTTTCAAGCTCATCAACTAACTTATACACATAGGTTTTCAATCTTACAACTAACTTACTGATTTTTTGAAAGCTAACTAGAAACTTTTACAAATTGTGGGTTTCATAGAGCTTACCAACTTACTCACTTGTCTTTCCAAATGGAATCTACAAATTAATGCCTCTTACTTAGGCAGCCATGTACGAAAAATAAAACTCAAAATTAAATGAACAAAGTATGTAATGAGATAAGATTCAAACTCCTTCTGAAGTTGATGCGGATTTGATTTTGAAGGCTTTGAATGGTTTAGCAATGTCATAGCTGTTGGAGTTGAATGATGGAAGATCGTGAATGCTCTTATTGAATTGAATAATTTTTAGTATGTTCTCTTATATATTTGAGTGTTGCCTTAATCATCTTTATATAGGATTTGAAAAGATTTAGCCATTGCAACATTTGGCAGCATTTTCAAATTAGTTAGGCAAGGTTTGTAATGACTTTTGCATTCTATCAGGCTTCAAAAATTCTGAGTTAAGTACCTAGAAATTCTATCATTTGATTCATAGCTTAACAGAACTTCTGAAGTGGTTCTTCAAAATTTCTGTGATAAGTAATTTCTTTGCAATATCCTCTTCAAATTTTTAATGCATTGATTTATCCTTCAAAGGTCATATTTTAAGCTTCTGAAGAACTTTTGAGTATATTCTGGTATATCCATGAAACTTAGATTTTGCTTCTGTTATTCTTCTTTAACTCATGCTTTCCTAAAAACGCATCTAAGAATGCTTTTAAGTTTCTTCTAAGTTGCCTCTGTGTAGTTTATCAGCATTTTGAGTTACTTGGTGTAGTGTGTCAGCATTTTGAGTTGCTTCTGTGATGCTAAAGTTTCTTCTGGCATAATTCTGTATACCTTGATATTTCTTCTAAGATACTTCTAAATATTGTATGATACTCTTAAGGGTTGATTTTACTTCTGACATTTTTCTATCTTATTTCTGAAAACCTTCTTGAAAGATTTTTACTAGAGTTTTTACTTCTGGATTAATTTTGTATACCTTAGTATTGCTTCTATTTGTTCTTCTAAAGAAATTCTAAGTGTGGAATGTTTATTTGTTTAGCTTTTGACTTACTTCTGTAACTCTAAGAAATCGTCTGTTTGTCTTCTAATGTGTGATATTGTTGCATCCTGATTTTGAGGAGGTTCTGATATGCTTCTATCATGGTTCTGAGATACAATTGATAACTTCTGAGTGCTTCTTAGTTTCATGTTTTATTTCTAATGTCATTCTAAAGTACTTCTGATGAGGTTTTAATTTGATTCTTGATTTCTTCTTAACTTCTAACTTTCATGCCAAGTCTCTGAATAAATTCTAATTTACTTTTTAGTGATTTTTTAACAACATTTTATTTGAGCATTCCTTTTATATATCTTCCTTTGAAGTGGTAATATAATAATTTTATAATTAAAACCTTTTATTACTAGCAGTTACTCTCCTTAATCTATTTTAATATTTAATGTTGCATCACTTGAAAAGAATATCTTAGTACCTTAATTCTTCACTCATTTGTTTGTTCATCATCAAAACTAAGTTATTTAATCTCATTTATCATCAAAATCAAGCTTAGGAAAGGGGTTAGACTTAACAGTTTATGCCCCCTAGAGCTAATCTAAAAGAGTGCATGTGGCACTATGTTTATGCCCACTAGAGATGATCCAGAAGAGTGCAAGTTGCACTAAGTTTATGCCCCTTGGAGCTAATTTAGAAGAGTGTTTGGTGTAATAGTTAATGCCCCTTGTAACTGATGCAGAAGAGTGCGTGTGGTAATGTGTTTATGCCCCCTTAGAGTTAATCTAGAAGATGTTGAATATACACTCTTAAAAGTAGCTTGATTTTAATGACGAACATTCCTAACTAACCATGTTTTGATGATGAGCAAAGACATAAGTGAAACATGAAGGTACTAACAATTTATTCTCAAGCATTTTGCAAAAATATTATTCAATTCTTAACCTGAGTATAATCTTCATGATGATCAAAGGAAGAAACCAAGTATATGCTCAAGAAATCTAAGTATATAAATTATATATATACTTAAAAAAAGAAAATAGAAATTTTAAAGTTTTCAAGGAAGCTTCGGAGTCATCTTCGGGTTAAAATTTCATCCCTTCGGAGTTGCTCAAAGCATTTTGGAGATAAGAGGTAAAATCTTTAGAGCCAATGAAGCATTTCAAAAACAAAAGGAAATCCCCTCGGAGTTAGCAAAGGTGTTTTAGAGCCACTGGAAAACTTCAAAGACAAAGGAACAACCTTTCTGGATCATGAACTCACAAGTGTTGAATTCAGCAAAAATGCCTCAGAGCCACTAGAGGATTTCGGAGACAGAGGAAAATAACTTCAGAATGATTAAGTTACTTCAGAATTACATGTTCACGACCTTTGGAGTCAGAAAGCCTCTCTAAAACACAAAAGTGATAACCTCAGAGTCAACAATGTCGCTTCGAATTCAACACAAAGTGCTTCAAAGATGACATTGAGAGCCTTCAGAGTTAACAAAACACTCTTCAGTGAATATAACTCATCAGAGTCAAAAGAAAATCACTTCGAAGCCAAGTAAAACTTTTCGAAGAATAGAGAAGCACTTCGAAAGTTCGAAGTCAATTCCTTTGATGTTACAGCTTAAGCTCTTCGAAGACAAAAAATCACTTCAGAGTAAATTTCCACTATCTCAATATGAGACGCTGCTGTTGCGGATCGTCGAAGCTTCTGAAACATATCTTTGGACCATCCGAAGAGAAGGCAACATGTGATTTATGTGATAAACTTCATACCATTTAAAACTCGGAGGATCTGATGCTAAATAATAGACTCTAAAACCTCGTTGTAAGTACAATTGTTATAAATTTGAATATTTCTCAACATTTAATGATTCTCACCTACCATAGCAAAGAAAGTTAGAGATCTCAACATAAAAGGAGTTAAGTAGGAATGAAGAAATCAAGGAGATCATATTGAAAAATAAGAGAGAGGATTTACGAAGTCTTTAAGGCTTTTCTTCCACATTTTCAACTCCACTATAGTTCATTCAAAGAAGCATTCAAAGCCTTCCATTCAACTAATTCTGGAGATTGAATCTTACTACTTTATTACCATATTATTTATGTTTACTGCTTTTAAACTTCATACAAAATCATCTTATTAGAGGCATTAATATTTGTACACATTTATTTCTACATATTTTTGCAAGTCAAGGACTTACCTCTATATAGTGAAAGCAAGTAGGATACTTACTGAATATTTGTACAAATTAGTTGGTGAGCTTTGAAACCAATAGGTATATTTATTTGATCAGAAGGTTACTGATCAAAGAAGGTGTTAGTGGAACCTTAGTTTAGCGGAGAAGGCTAACTCAGAGAAGTGGAGTAGGAACCCAAGTGAAGGGTTGAACTGCTAAAGAAATTACCAGTCTAAGTGCATTATGTTATCAGTAATTTCTTTAGTCTTGCACTTTAATTATTATCTAACTAAAATTTTTAAAGACTCAATTCACCCCCCCCCCCCTTGAGTCACCATCTGAGCGGGATTAATAATTGGTATCAAAGAAGGCTTCACCAATTACACCTTACTATTCTCTTCATATAACTTGTGAAGAGATCTCTATGGCTAGTTATTTCCACAACACTTTTGCTGAAGGTTAATCTACTTTCGGACCTCCACTATTTAATGGTACAAACTATGGATACTGGAAGATGAAAATGAAAATTTTCTTAATTGCCTCAGATTATCAACTATGGAAAACCATCAAAAATAGATTGATTATCCTAAATACTGAATATAAATACATTGCTGAGGATATTCTAGCAGTTGGAAAAGATGCTAAGGAAAAAAACTACCTTTATTACGCTCTTACATCCTCAAAATTTGACAAGATATCCTCTTGTGATACAGTAAGGAAATTTGGGACAAACTAGAGGTTACACAAGAAGGCACAAAATAAGTAAGAGAAACTAAGATAAATCTTCTTGTGAAGGAATATGAAGCTTTCAACATGAAGAAGACAGAGTTAATTTCAAACATGTTTGGAAGGTTTCAAAAGATAACAAATTGGCTAAAAAAGTTGAGAGAAAAGTATGCAAAGACTAGAATGGTAAAGAAAATTCTAAGATGTTTGTTAAAGCATTGGATGCCCAAACTGATAGCAATTTAGGAAGCAATGAATCTAGACACCATGAGTCTAGAAGAGCTCATAGGTTCTCTTATGCCTCATGAGGTGTTAATGAAGCAAAAAAATATAGAAGAACCAAAGGGAAAGAAAGCAATTACTCTTAAAGCTGAGTTAGAGAATGATGATGCCCAAACCAATGCATCCTCAAGTAGAGATGAAGACGAGGAAATGACAATGATTACAAGAAAATTCAAATCCATGATATAAAAGAAAAAGTTTGGAAACAGTTCAATGAATAATTTTGGAAGAAATGACAGAAAGAAAGAACCACTCACCTGTTACAATTGTGGGAAAATCAGACATATGAAGTTTGACTATCCAGAGCCAGATAAGAGACAATGATTAGCAAAAGAAAAGGTATAACTCATACTTTGACGAAAAGAACAATAGCAGCAACAATAACAACAACAACATAACAAATAGAAAATTCTAGAAGAAAAAGAAAGCTCTAGCAGCATTAGAGATGCTAGAGAACATAATAAATGAAAGTAAGATTGAGGAAGAAGAAGAACACGAAGCTCAAATCAGTCAACTCTCTCCAAACAAAGGTATTCAAGATGAACTTCATATGGGAACCAGCTTCATGTCAATCCATGAAGAACAAGTAAATTCTAATTCCAAAACTCCCAGTCATGAAAAACTGTTAAAAGAATTATATTTAGATTTTATGACTTTGAAAGAGAAGTCTAGAGAGACTAAAAAGGAGCTAAAAAAAATTACAAATGAATGCTCCAAATTCAAGGAAGAAAATTCCAAGCACAAGAGTAGCAACAATACCATTAGCATAATTGAGCAAGTAATAGCTAAAAATAATGCTCTAAAAAAGGCATTGACTTCCACTTTGTTAAGAATGAAATTAAAGAAAAGAAGTGGATAGCAACAACAAAGAAAATTCAAGCTTAAACATACTACAATTTGGGTTATAAAGATAGTGGCAAATGTACTTAATGCAACTCAAATTCCTTTAGTTAAAACAGTATTACCCAAGAAGCAATGGGTACCAACACCATCTACAACTTACCCATCTAGACCCATTCCCAAATGGGTAACAAAAGTTAAGACTTAACTTTATCCATGCAAGCATGCTTGGGAGCCATAAAAAATAGCACATGGTATATCGATAGTGGTTACTCAAGGCACATGATAGGAAATAAGGAGCGGTTCATGGAGCTGAAAATGAAATCTGGTGGAACAACAACCTTTGGTGATAATGGTAAAGGTAGAGTAGTTAGGATCGGTAAGGTCAGCCAACCACTATCTACTATAATTTTTGATGTACTTTTAGTAGAAGAATTGAAACACAATCTTCTTAGAATAAGTTAGTTTTATGACAAAGGCTATAAAGTTGTGTTTGAATCTCAATTCTGTTCTATACTAAATAAGTCTCAATCAGTTATAGTATATAGATAAAGACATGAAAATATATATTTGGTTGATCTTTCTGATATTCAAGCTAAGTGTCTTATTGTGAATGATAATGAACCCATGTTGTGGCATAGAAGGCTAGGATATGCCAATAAAAATCTGATTGAAAGATTATATAATAAAGATCTAGTTGTTGGCTTACCAAAACTCAATTTTAATAATAAGTTTTGTGGTGCTTGCATGAAAGATAAGCAAGTAAAAAAATTATTCCAGTCAAACAAAGAATTATACACAACCAACCCCTTCAGTTACTACATATGGATTTATTTGGACCAATAAGAACAAGAAGCCTTAGAAGGAAACATTATGTATATGTTATTATGGATGACTATAGTAGATTCACCTAAGTAATGTTTCTAAGCTTTTTCATTTTTGAAGTATTTTCCAAACATGTACAGAATGAACAAAGCTCTCATCTTGTTGCCATAAGGAGTGATCGTGGTGGAGAATTTGAAAATCATAGATTCACTGATTTTTGTGAAAGCAATGAAATTCTTCAAACTTTCTCTACACTAAGAACACCCCAACAAAATATAGTAGAAAGGAAGAACAGATCCTTATAAGAGATGGCAGGGACAATGTTGAGTGAATACCATCTCCCATAATATTTTTGGGTTGAAGCATTGAACATCGCATATTATATTATTAATAGAATCTTTGCTAGATCCATACTTAACAAAGCTCCATTTGAATTATACTTTGGCAAGAAATAAAATATTTCCTATTTTCATACTTTTGGTTGTAAGTGTTTTATTCTTAACAATGGTAAAGAAAATCTTAAAAAATTTAATAGTAGATTTGATCAAGATATATTTCTGAGTTCTTCCATTATTAGTAAAGCATTTATAGTGTACAACCTGAGACTTAAGATTGTAGAGGAATTCATCCATGTTAAATTTGATGAACATACTAACTCCATGAAAAAAATAATGATTTTGATGACGAGATAGATAATCTTCCAATAAGTGTGGAGAAACTAAGATCACAAGACAAACAAATAGAAGCTCCACTATCAGAGACAATAATGGATGAAGCTGAACCATCCATAATAGAGGTAAATGAGGAGGGTAACTCATTTCTTCCTAAAGATTGGAGGTTTATGCATGCTCATCTTAAAAACTAGATAATTGATGATGTGTTTGATAAAGTTAGAACTAGATCATCCTAACAAAAAATATTCAGCAATTTTGCTTTTATTTCTTAATTAGAACCAACTTGCATAGCTAAGTGTTAGAAGATGGAAAACTGGATTTTAGCTATGTAAGAAGAATTTGATCAATTTAAAAGAAATGATGTGTGTATTATTATTCTAAGACCAAACCATCAATCTATTATAGGAACAAAGTGGCTCTTCAGAAACAAACTGGATGAATTAGAAATTGTGGTGAGAAATAAGACAAGATTAGTTGCAAAGGGGTATTGTTAAGAAGAAGGAATTACTTTGAAGAGTTATACGCCCCTATTGTAAGGATTGAAGTCATTAGCATGCTTCTTGCATTTGCATCATTTATAGATTTTAAGCTATATCGAATGGATGTAGAGAGTGCATTCTTAAATGGTTTCATTAATGAAGAGGTATATATGGAACGACCCCCTAGGTTTAAAGATCCTCATTGTACAAATCATGTATTCAAACTCAAGAAAGCCCTTTATGGTTTGAAACAGACTCCTAGAGCTAAGCAATTTTCTAATTAAAAAAGGTTTCTTAAGGGATAAAGTGGATACCACTCTCTTTATTAAGCATCTAAAGAAAAATAAACTTATAGTTCAAATTTATGTTAATGATATAGTATTTTGAGCAACTAATGAAAATCTTTGCCAAGAGTTTTCCAAGACTATGCAGGGAGAATTTGAAATGAGCTTGATAGGTGAACTCAACTTCTTTTTAGGATTATAAATCAAACAAGAAAAAGAAGGATTCTTTATCTACCAAGTAAAGTATATAAAAGAACTTCAAAAGAAATTCAACATTAAAGATGGTAAAAGATATAGAAGACCAATGAGCACTTCAATAAAGATGAACAAAGATGAAAGAGGTAAACCAATATGTAACAAACTTTATAGAAGTATGATAGGATCATTATTATATTTGATTGCAAGTAGACCAAATATAATGTTTAGTATCTGCATGTATGCTAAATTTTAGTCAAATCCCAAAGAGTCACACCTAATTGCTATAAAGAGAATCTTTAGATACCTTTTAGACATACCAAGTCTCGGTTTGTGGTATCCAAAAGGTTTTAATTTTAATTTTTAATTTAGTAGAATACTCAGATGCAGATTTTGCAAGATATAAAGTAGACAGAAAGAGTATTTTAGGATATTGTCAGTTTCTAGGAAGCATGATCATATCATGATTTTTCAAGAAACAAACATCTGTTGCATTATCAACAGCTGAAGCAAAATATATAGTAGCTGGTAGTTGCTGTGCTCAGATTCTTTGGATGAAATAGCAATTAAATGATTTTGGTATTAACTTTGTTGATATCCTTATAAGATGTGACAACACTAATGCCATAAATTTGACCAAGAATCCAGTTTTACATTCCAGAATAAAACATAGAAATTAGGCATTATTTCATTAGAGACGATGTTCAAAATTATAACATCTATTTGGAATTTGTACCTTTTGAAAATCAACTAGCTGATATCTTTACTAAGCCTCTTTTAGAGGATAGATTTAATATGTTAAGAAGAGAACTAGGTATTTTAGATCCATAATCTTAAGTAGAAATTAATGAAATATCTAAATATTGAGATGTACATTCCTCAATTTTATGCTCAAATATTTAAATTAAAATTTCAAGTCATTTCTGAGCCTCCGAAAACCCCCTTTAGACCTTCTGATAATCAACCAAGATGCCTTTGAAAATCGATCATGCCTCCAAAATAAAATCTTGGACCCTCTGAAGATAATTTGTTTTTGTACCACCGAAAACCATACATACCATTTCGTAGCCTCCGATGAGCTATGTAACCTCCAAAGTGAAACTTTGGAGTCATCAAAGCATAATAATGACTAATCTATTGCTTCCAAAGATCGCACATACTCATTTCAGATCCTTCAAAAAGTGAATCCCTTAATTTTTTAGAGAAATTAAAACCCTGAATCCTATTTAAACATTCTAAGACCTCCGAAAACCTAAAACTCCTTTTCTTAGAGCATCCAAAAACATCCTTTTAGAGAAAGCCATCATCTTCCCATCGGATTCAAACTCCTCAGTTTAAGTAATTCTTCCATCATATCTTCTTTATCAATTTCTAAATCCTCACTTCTTTCTACTACGATGACAAGAACAAAACCAATGGACTCAAGCATTAGAAGAAAGGAAAAGAATGAAGCTTTAGAGCAAGTATCTCTAAAAGAGTAAGGCGTGAGGATGACACATTTGAGGTAATTTTCCTTAACAAAGAAGACACCTACTCTAGATATCTTGAGAAGTATGAAAGTAAGAAAATCATTAGGGGTAGAGCATTTAATTTTGAGGTATTCGAAGAAAGGGGAATGAACTTGGAAGTATGTGAGTGGTGTCAATTCCAAGGTTGGGCTAATTTTTTGAGCTATAGAGAGATATGTTATCCTAGATTGGTGAAGGCTCTAATTAGTAATCTAAACTAGAGTACTCAAAAATCATGGATAGGAGAGATTGAGATAAACCTATCCCCTGATAACTTGAGAAGAATCCTCAACCTCCCTGAAATTGAAGAAGAATATGTTAAGCGGCCATCAAGTAGAGTGAGATTATTCTTAGACCTGTCAAGAGTTGAAATAAATACAAAAGAAAATTACTTACATGTCAGTCATCTGAACCTGGATCTCAAATTAGCATATACAATAGTGATAAATAATGTGTATCCAAGGATAGGAGCTATACATTCAATCTCAGTGAAAGATGCAAAAGTGTTATGGGCTTTAAAAAGTAAAAAGAAAATGAACCTTACACAAATCACAGTAGATCATCTATATCTAGTGAAATTTATGACAAAATTTCCACTTCCATATGGGATAATCTTCACAAGAATTCTTAAAGATGTAGGAGTAAATCTATCTAGAGAAAAGAGAGAAGAGTCTAAGGACTCAGACATACTTGATGAAAGAACCTTAAAAGGAATGAGTTTCAAAAGGAAGTCATAAGGCTAGATCAATGAAAAACTAAGAAGAACTAAACAACTAATGATATCCAAATCAGAATAACAAGAATTAGGAAGCCTAACAAGATAGAAGACCTGGAAATAAGAGAAGAATCTGTCATAAATGAGACTAAAATAGAGACAGAGAGAAGAGAAGAAGTCTCTAGAGAAGATCTAAGAAATGTCAATGTACAAGGGTCAAAAAAGGTATTAAGAGAAGAAAATGAGATGACAACAATAGTAGCCACTACTTCATTCACACCCATCAGATCTCCATCACCCATTAGACACACACATTAACCATTTACCCCAACCACTTTATCAATCCCCACTCAACAACCCATTCCACACCACCTAGACAATAGAGTTCAAAATATTGAATACCTTTTATCTACTTTAGCTCTACAAATGAACACATTTGATCAAAGATTCAACTATGCCATGTCATCCCTCATCCTTAGAGCTGATAAGATTGATCAAAGGCTTGATGCTATACAATCTCTAGCAGAGTCATTCAGAGGTCAAACTTATCATCCTCATTTCTCTCCACCTCCAATTCATTTTTCACCTCATCTAACTCATTTCTCTCCATTTCGAACAAATTCTCCCATCACAGTGATGTCTTCCCCTACAGTCTCCTCATCCATCATCTCCTGTAATTCTAGAGGTTACTCAACATATGAGTCAACCTAATGAATTCACTTCTTACCCCCTCCAACATAAGCTTCTCCTCCATCATAGCCACCATCAGTTCCATCTACTGAAGTCTTTCTAACCTGCCTGAAGATTATCTTTCCAATCCTCATAGAGCTATTGTAAGATATGGAAAATACTTCACAATTCCACTCCATCTATGCACTTTCTTTCCCTAGGGCCAACAATATGGCTGGATTGGACTTGGCTTGATCTTATCCAATTAGGAGAGATAATTCCTGAATGAATTAAAGAAATTCCACCAGAATAGAATACACCTTCAATTCGTCCAAAATGGAGAAGACCTCCCACTCCTCTACAAACTCCTCCCCAAACTCCTTCACAGCCTCCTCCAAGGTCAGTTGTTGATAATCCTATTATTCTTCTTTTTGTTTCAAATCCAATCAGGATGACATTGTCTGAGTTTAAGAGTAAATCAAAAATCATTTCTAAAGTTGTTAGGATATTTCTCTCTTAGTCCATCATTCTATCTCCTCAAGAATTTATATTCTCAGAACTTGAGGATCCCAACATTCTGCATAGGATTCAACTTCTTCCTAATCCACCATTCACTCCCAAGGGTTACAAAATTTAAATTTCTATAGAGAGTCAATCCTTCAAAATTATTTTGAGAAACTTCTTAACTGACTACTAACTTCAAAGAAACCCAGAACCACATTTCCATCTCCCTTAGGTCCTCATCAACATTTTCTTATTACTGAGGAAGAACTCTCATATTATAAAACTACAAATCTCCAGGCAATTACTGATGATCTTCCTCTTTCATATCCTCAGCTATCTGATACTTCTATCCAACACAGGATATGGTAGATCTAGTTTTAACCAGCCCCTTCACCACCACCTTCTACAGAAACCAAAACCACTACCCAAACCATCATATTAGCCATCCTCCTCCAAACCCAAGAGGAAGCCAAGGATTTTACCTCCAAAGAAATATAAAAGGGCTCCCCTCTCTAGAATCACAATATACCATCAAGAGTATATAGCCCAAATGAATGCCAATATAGAAGCTCTCTTAAAAAGGACTCTTGTATCCTTCCCTGAGTTACTAGTCCACAATTCAGAGAGCTTATTATTCATTTATGTTTTTGATTGTGGACCCATAACTTTTACTCATGAACCTCCTTTGGCAATTCTAAAAGATCCATTATTCATTCCACCTCCTCTACCAAAAAGACCCAAGCCATCTTCTAAACCATCAACCTCTTAACCTAAACCAGAACCCTTTTTCAAAACCTATAAGAGAAAACTCAAACCATCTCACTGATTCTGCTGCCTCTGCATTTTTTTCTATCTCTCTGATGTGTATTTTTGGAAATATTCTCTTGTAATATGTACTTTCTGTGAAAATTCTTTATGTATAAAACTTTGATCATGTTTTGTATTTGAAATTTTGGTCATGACTAGTTATGTTTTGTATGTGTACATTTTGGTCATGACAAGATATGTAACTTCATTATGTTTCTTTCCACCTTTTTGAATTTGACAAAAAGGGGGAGAAAATGCATAAAATGTATAAAATTTTTGTATAAAATATAGTCAAAATTTTGTGTACCCATTCAGGGGGAGCTACACTGAATTATTAGAATTTCATTAAAATTTCATGCCTTTAAATTTTTTGTTAAATATGCTTTCAAAGTTTCATCACTTAGTGTTTTGTCATCATAAAAAAGGAGGAGAATGTTGAACATACACTCTTAAAAATAGCTTAATTTTGATAATGAACATTCTTAATCAACCATGTTTTGATGATGAGAAAAGACATAAGTGAAACATTATGGTACTAATAATTCATTCTCAAGCATTTTGCAGAAATATTTTTTAATTCTTAACCTGAGAATAATCTTCATGATGAATAAAGGAAGAAACTAAGTAAATGCTCAAGAAATCTGAGTATATAAATTACATATATACTTAAGAAAAGAAACTAAAAAGTTTAAAGTTTTCAAGAAAGCTTTGGAGTCAACTTCAGGTTTAAGTTTTATCCCTTCAGAGTTGCTCAAAGCACTTCAGAGACAAGAGGCAAACTCTTTAGAGCTAATAAAGCATTTCAAAAATAGAAGGAAATCCCCTCTGAGTCAGTAAAGGCATTTCAGAGCCATTGGAAAATTTTGAAGATAAAAGAATAATCTTTTGGGATCATGAAGTCATAAGTATTAGATTCAATAAAAATGCCTCGGAGCCAAGACAAGCTGTTTGGAGCCACTAGAGCATTTTGGTGACAAATGAAAATAACTTAAAAATGATTAAGTTACTTTGGAGTTACAAGTTCACAACCTTTGGAGTTAGTAAAGACTCTCTGAAACACAAAAGTGATAACCTCAGAGTCAGCAACGGCTCTTCGAAGTCAAGACAAAGTGCTTCAGAGATAACATTGAGAGCTTTCGGAGTTGATAGAATACTCTTCAATGAATACAACTCATCGAAATTAAAGGAAAATCACTTCAGAGCCAAGTAAAACTTTTCAGAGAACGGAGAAGCACTTCGAAAGTTTAAAGTCAATTCCTTCAGAGTTACAACTTAAGCTCTTTGGAGACAGAAAATCACTTCGGAGTCAATTCCCACTATCCCAACATGAGACGCTACTGTTGTGCATCTTCGGAGCTTCCCCAACATATCTTCAGAGCATCTGAAGAGACAACAATGTGTGAATTGTGTGAGAAACTTCATGCCATTTAAAACTCGAAGGATCCGATGCTATTTAATAGACTCCAAAACCTTGCTAAAAGTACAATGGTTATAAATTTGAATGTTTCTCAATGTTTAATGATTCTCACCTACCATAATAAAGAAAGTCATAGATCTCAATATAAAAGGAGTTAGGTAAGAATGAAGAAATCAAAGAGATTATACTGAAAAATAAGGAAGAGCATTTACTATGTCTTTAAGGCTTTTCTTCCATGTTTTCAACTCCACTGTAGTTCATTCAAAGAAGCATTAAAAGTTATCCATTCAGCTACTTCTGGAGATTGAATCTTACTGCTTTTTTATTATATTATTTCTGTTTACTACTTTTCAACTTTGTACAAAATTAGCCTGTTAGAGATATTAATATTTGTACACATTTATTTCTGCATATTTCTTAAGTCAAGAACTTGCCTTTGTATAGTGAAAGCAAGTAGAATACTTGCTAAGTATTTATATGAGTTAATTGGTGAGGTTGGAAATGAATAGATGTATTTGTTTAATTAGAAGGTTACTGATCAAAAAATGTGTCAGTGAAACCTGAGTTTAGCAGATAAGGCTAACTTAGAGAAGTGAAGTAGGAACCTAAGTGAAGGGCCAAACCACTATAAAAATATCAATCTAAGTGCTTGTGTTATCGGTAATTTCTTTAGTTTTGCACTTTAATTATTATCTGGCCAAAATTTGTAAAGACTTAATTCAACCCCCTCTTAAGTCTCCATCCGAACGGGACCAATAGAAGAGTGCAAGAGACACTAGTTCATATGCCCTAGAGCTGGAATCTAGTAGAGTGTAGGGTGTACTATTATATTTCCATTATATGAGATAATGGAACTTAAGATACAAGGAGAGTGTTGTAAGGCCCTGGAAATTTTGAAAAATGTAAAGCATACTATAAAATTGAATTTTTAAGAAATTTTATTATCAAAAAAATTATTATATAAATGGATGAAATATTTATATTAATGTGAGGATGATGAGGATATATGTTAATTACTAATTAATAAGTGAAGAAAAATTAAAAATTATATGTGGAAAGCTGAAAAATCGAGTTACTGGTAAGTTCTTAAAAAATTTTAATTTAATCACATTTAATTAAAAAATAAATTATGAAATTATGAAAAGAATGGATAAAAATTTATTTGGGTACATGATTCACCAAATGGGTAGCCTACATGTATTAAAGATGGCGATTAAATGGGATTTTAGAAAGTCAAGTGTGGTGCATGAGTATCATTTTCAATGGAGTGTAGACTACCATAACCAAAGTATTATAAAAATAACTTTTGCAACCTCAATCTCATCTTCCCCAAGGTGAGAGTGCTTGTTTTTTCCTCTTTTAATATAAGATTCTCTCTCTATTCTCCCATCTTCAATTTTAGCTTTGTTTAGTGGAAGAAATTGCTAGCAAATGTGATTAGTTGGCCATGACATTCAAATTTTCTTGGATTAGAAGGGTGGCAACCAACTAATCTGGAATCTTATTGCTGATCAGTGGGACCCACCAAGCAAATTCAAGGATTAAGGTATGGATTTAATCTCATTAAGTTGTTGATGATGTTATGGGAGAAGTATATGCAAATCATGTTGAATTTTTGATGAAAAATCAAACCCTAAACCACTAGAGTTGTTGAAATTATTAAGTGGGGATTAGGGGATGGAATTAAGGTATCTAAGGCATGATTAAGACTTGATTAAATTCGATTAAGAAGGAAGGATTAGTGGCACTAAAATAGGTTATTGAAAATGAAAATTTATCTTGTAAATAGCTATTGTCCAAAATATTTTAGGGCTGAAAAACTAAGAAATTAAGCAAGGTAATTAAGCCAAGTGATAGGGGATAATCATGGATTAATTACCCTCCTATTATGGTAGCCAATGGACCCAAATACTTAGTGCATTGAATGCAAATCAAGTGGACAGCTAGCTTATGCATTAAGTGTATTAATTGATGGAATTTAAAACAAATTTTCTATTAATTAGGATATGATTTTGAAGAGTGATTAATGGCTCATTAAAGGATGTATCCTGAAGTTCAAGGGCACTGTAAATCAACTGAATTAACAAGGTAAGAAGGTAGTTATTTTAAGTTATTTTAAGTTCAATTTGATTACAATTTGGGCAACTATAATCTAATGTTTTGTATATGAATAACATGATTTTAAACATGCATTATTTTCCCCATGCAACCATAATTAATGTATTGTAATAGCATGAATTAAATTGCGTTGAAAACAATGGAATTTGGATGAACAATGCACCGACAGAACACCTTACTAAGTACCCCTTTTGAGGTTGATTAAAAACCAATTTAGTGATGTTATTTTGCCAAAATAAATATTTAAGGTTACAGAAAATATAATGTAATACTATCATATCAAATTTCATGAACAAAGTCCACTGTTTGACTCCTCAAAAAATATAAACATTAAATACCCTGAAAATAAGATGTTGATAGCGTCCCAACCATTTGACAACTTGCTTTATTTTTAATCTTCTCATTTTGAATTAATTTAAGCTAAAATTTTTACAAAAATTATATGATATTATGAGGAATTAATGTAAAAAGTTTTATGGGAAAAATAGATGTATAATCTCGTCTAACATTTTTTCTTTATATGTTCATATTTTAATTTTGAATTGATCAATTTACATTATTTTGACCTGAAATGTTGATCGAATATTTTTCATATTATTTGAAATTTGTAAAAATATTTTCAGGTCAATTGAATATTTATAAAATAATAAATAAGAATTTTATTTTAGAAATTGTGTACATGTATTCTACGCCCCCGGGAGTGCCGGTAAAATCTAGTTTTGGCGCCTGATTGGCCCGCGGCCCAGTGTGGCTCATTTATGTATTTTATGATGGCTATAGGGCCAACTTGTGTCCGTCATGTGGTGATAAGTGGCTTGGTTGGCCAATGGGCGGTTGTGTGGGCAGCCGGCGCAACCGAGCGTTACTATTGGCTTGGATGGCCTAATTGCTATAATTGGCCTGAGTAGCTTGTGTAGGCATACTTATGGAGAACTGGTACTCTTGTGAGGTGATAAGGGCGGGGTGCCACTGGATACAGCAATATGGCTGCGTGGACTTGGCAGGTTTCTAGCCGGGAGTGCCAGGATGGACCTGACACGTTGAAGAGCAAAAAGGTAGTGTTCTGATTTGTATGCCTCTTGGGGAAGAGTGTGTGGATCATGGTGGGGCAGTATACAGGTATAAGAGGTAATCATAGATTGGCAGATACAAAAGGGCAATATGACATATTGGTATTCGAGTCAGTATTGACCAATTAACTATGTATATGATATCATTATGAGTAGGTGTATGAAATAATTAATGAGATGTTAATATTAAAATCTTAATAAACTTAGCCACTGACTGGCTATAACATCCTGCATATGACATAACATGTTTTACCTGTTTGTGTTATTGTTTACTATTCTATTTGGCGCTGTTTATTCCATTATTTATAGCCATGTTTTTCGCTTATTTGCTTACTGAGTTTGCCCAGACTCACCCTTTTATTTAAATTTTACCTGACAGGTCAGAGGACGGAGCCCAACAGGGGGTTAAGTCTCACGATGGGGCTAGGCCGTGACACCAGTAGAGGCCTTACTCCTTTTCATGATGTATGATGACGTATATTGTTGGATGGATTTTAAATG
Source organism: Pouteria campechiana (assembly GCA_036873735.1). Lineage (NCBI taxonomy): Eukaryota > Viridiplantae > Streptophyta > Magnoliopsida > Ericales > Sapotaceae > Pouteria > Pouteria campechiana. The sequence goes on from JAYJMB010049309.1 coordinate 62,023, forward strand.
TGTATGAGACATGTATCATTACTTAGTTTTACAGCATGTTATTTTATGGTATGGGTGTATATAATTTGACAGCTAGAGTATAGTGTACCTCGATCTTGGTCTGTGCGTGTTGTGGTGATGTGTGTTTTAGAAGCGACAGTTATATACTTTGTGTAGAAAATGGTAGGGCCTAGAGGTAGCCATATTATATTTGCATATTTGTTATATAATTATTGTGGTTTAGCATATTGTACACAGGATAAAGGTGGTAAATCAGGGACGACTCTATCAAAATTTTCTCTAAATTTACCACTAGTAATGCTCCAGGGAGGCGAGGCGTTACAAGTGTGCTCTTGAAGAGTGGAATAGGGAAGTTGCCCGAACCACTATAAAAAATCATCTTATTTGTATATACTATTTGTGATTACTTTAATTTCATTATGCTTTACTACTTTATTATTTATTTTATATTTCATAGCACACAAGCACATAAAGAGAGAAATTGATTTAATAAGGGTTAAGTAAGAAATTTTTATAAACCTAATTCACCTCTCCCCTCTTGAGTTAAGCTAGCCTACCGGGACCAACACTATTTATTCGTATGAAGTTAAAAATTGTACAAGATTGAGATGATCAATTGTATAACGTGTATAAGTGGGAGATGTTATTTGTGAATGGTGTATACATGTTGTAATACAAATCTAAGTGGGTCTTGAATTACATGGTTGCATAAATGAATTGATAAGTCTCACTCCTATATACAAAGATGCTCCCTCTTTATAAATTCTTTATAGTTTTTCCTCGGGAATCCATCAGTTCTATTCCCTAGGTATTTGGAATGTGTATACAGTGGGAGACTCAGGTAGCCACCCACAGAATAAGAAAAAGGCTTGTAAGATAAATTGATTGGATCCTACGTTTTCACTTAATAAGATATGTTGCTTATCTTCAATTATCTATATGATAATTTTCAACACTATTAATTAGGATAAAAGTTTTCAAAATACCAATTAAACCCTCCCCTCTTGATATTCTTGCCATACTGGACGGACAATTATACAACATTTGGAAAGCAAGGTTTCTGCAACCTTAGATACAAAAATCTCCCATGGTGCCTCTAAATAATGGGGGCCCCTTAAGTTCTTTTTTAAAAATTAATTATTTAAAATATTTTAGTATAAGTTATCTATATTGTACCAAAAATAAGATAAATTGTAGATTCTGATTGAACACCAAATAAAATTATAAAAATTAAACTTTTATGGTTGAAATAATGTTGAGATTATAATATATCCACGCACGTTATATATGTTATTTAACTTTTTTAATTTATTTATAAATAGATAAAAATAAAATTGATGCATATTTTTAATATTTTTAATAAATATGAAATTTAGTTTGATTTTGTTTAGTGTGGTTAGGTTTAACTTTTTAATTCTAAATAATTTTAAATGATTAAATTAAACTAAAAATATTAAAATTGGATGTAGATAATTTGCAACCACACGTAACAAGGAGCAAAATGGGGCACATATTTTGGGCTCATACAATGGTGCAAAATATTCTAGATAGGATTTATTCCTTTCTTAGAAAAAAAGTATTTAAATGTTTAGATGTCCCTCCACAAAGAAAACTTTTAAAAAAGATGTTATATATTCTTAAAACTATTTTGGAAATATAAGTGACTTTCATTATGTTATATATTTAAATGATCAATGAAATGTTGAAACACAGGAAGTGGGCAATAATATGGAGTTTTTACTAAAATTTTAATTGTTAATAAGAGGAGTAAATAAATGACATTCACCATGGTTGAAGCCAGACGCAGCATGAGGGGCTGCTGAGGATCCTGCTCCAGCAAGATTCGGACATCGGGAGGGTAACATGTAATGGAAACGCCAGCTGCTCGCCCATGTCCTCCGGCCGCTTGCATTTCTTTAGAAACGTGCAGACGTAAAGAAACCCCGACCACAACATCTATTCCCTCCGTGGCTTTCTTGTCCCTCCCTAGCCGCGTGGTCCACATGAAGATAAGATCTTCGCCGTAGGTTTCTTCTGTCTAAAAAAATCATCCTTATATGAAATTAGTTTAGCTTCCTACCGTCCGAAGGATTTTGCTCCACCAGATGGACGGACGGGATTCATTTACGTGTCTTGTGGCCCCACGTACGGACACCGTACGCGCTTTTGTCCTTCTCTTTCGGAGGGAGTCCCAGCTGCATCTTAAAACCGTATTATGAATACCCCAGCCTTCCCTGCCTATCTTCTTCCATCCCTTCCTCTTCCTCTTCCTCTCCCTATCTCCGCCTCTCGACAGCTCTCTCTCTCTCTCTAGCATTTTCTAGGGTTTACCTGTAAGTGCATGGCATTGAGCTTGCTGTCGAATGAGATTTCCGATGTCTGCCTTGGAAAGCCGGCGCTGAGATCTCTCCCGATCTCTGCTTCCGTCGCAGACGCCCTCTCTGCCCTCAAGAGATGCGGCGAGGCCTCACTCAGCGTTTGGATCTGTGACCACAGGTTACCGCCTAGCAAGACGACAAAGATCGCCGGCGACAACTGCCGTTGCGTTGGCAAGGTCTCCGTCGTTGATATCATCTGCTTCCTCTGCCGGGGCGAGAATCTGGCTGATCCCGTATCGGCGCTTAAATCGCCCGCAACGGTGCTGCTGCAGACCAAAGCGACAGGCATTGTTCGGCATGCCGACTCGCATTCAAGGTTGGAAATCTTGAAACCCTTGTCGTCGAATTTGGATTCTCGTTGATGGAATTTTATGATGGTCTGAATTTATTATTCTTTTTTTTGTGAGGTGATTTTTTTATGCGTAATCCTCGCATTTCAGGAATGTCATAATCTTAGGTTTCTCGAATCGATGAGAATATTTATTTTTTATTTTTCATTTTTTAATTTTTTTTTACAGAAATCTGTTGTTGGATCAATCCATTCTGTTTTCATAACAGTGAAATGGAATTTAATTTTCCTGATTTTTGCTTTTTTGATGTTCTCAGCTATTGTAATCTAAGTTATCAGATTTCCCCTTTTTTTTTCCGGGATTCTCAATTCTGAACAAAGCCATTGACAAATTTCCCATCTTGCCCTCAATGCTATTATGGATGGATGTCATTAAATTCGAGATCGTCTACCAAATTCATTAAAGACGGTTACAAATGGTCCAGAGGATTTTTTTTCCCCCAGAGTTGGAGCCGTAGTTTAAGATTATTACTTTTATCATCTTCACAGCTTGTTAGATGCTCTTGATCTAATTCTCGACGGCGCTCAGAATCTCATCGTGCCTATCGAGAGCTCCAGCAGAAACCCCAGAAGGAAGCTTAAGAAAAATCAACCGGCTTTGACTACCATTCACAGCGACAGCCGTGAATACTGCTGGCTGACTCAAGAAGACTTTGTACGCTTCCTGCTCAACTGCATCGGCCTCTTCTCTCCACTGTCCGCCCGCTCTATCGAATCTTTGGGCATCATCCGCACTGACGTCCTTGCTGTTCAATACCACAGCCCCGGTGCATCAGCTGTTGATGTCATTGCCATCGCTCATTCTCAGCAGACTTCTGTTGCTGTAGTGACATCTGACGGGAAACTTCATGGGGAGATCTCCCCCTCCACCCTTGCCGCCTGCGACGAGATGGTGGCGCCCGCTATCGCTACGCTCTCAGCCGGCGACCTCATGGCCTACATTGACTGCGGGGGCCCGCCGGAGGGTCTCGTGCGTGCCGTGAAGGCGAAGCTGAGGGAGAGGGACATGGAAGGGATGCTAGAGCTGATGGGTGAATTCTCCACTTCATCTTCTTCATCTTCCTCTTCATCTGATGAGGAGTCCATCTTGAGAAGCAAATCGACAATGAGGTACAAGCGTTCAGGAAGCAACTCAGCACGGTGGGTGCGGCGGTCAGAGGCACTGGTGTGCAATCCGCAGAGCTCGCTGGTGGCTGTGATGATCCAGGCACTGGCTCACCGGGTAAATTATGTGTGGGTGATTGAGGACGACTACACCTTGACTGGAATTGTCAGGTTTTCCGACGTGCTTAACGTTTTCCGGGAACATCTGCAACCTTTTACGTAGTAGAGTATATGACCGAAGCCAAATAAACAGCTTAGCTACTTGTGCAGCAGCGTTTTAATCTCCCTTTCCTTTCCCTTCCCCTCTTTATTTATTATTATTTTTTTTTTAAGAAAAATGGATTTCAGTGGTTTGTTTGCAATTGGAGATTTGTATTTTCCTGAGTGGAATTTTGTCTGCTTGTCCTTACCGGACGAGGGGAGGAGCGGTGTACATAGAAGAGTCTGTTACTTGTTACTTTGTTATTGCATCTCTTTCAAGCTAAAGCCATTCCGTTGCTTTCCATTAACCCTCTTTTCTTTTCTTTTCTTTTTTGTTTATTTTTCATTATTATTTTGAGTAAGAGAGCAGAGAGAAAGTACGAATATGCACCGAACACGTGCCGGTGGCCCTGCTGAGGCTCTGCTAAAACATGGCAACGATGCTTTCGTGATTATCCGGCGTCAGCTGGACAAGAGTAGGTATCCCAAAAAGATCTTTGGATGTGTTGGATTCTCCGTACTTGGACCCACGTGGGTATCACCCATTTAAATCAGAACCTTTCTGTGATTTAGGCCGGAAAACTCTGGACTCCTACTAGGACGATGACTTTTCAAAGCCAAACGACGACTGAAGGCCCGCATGCAAAATGAGAATATTCCTTTTTCTGGGTTCGGTAAATTTGAAATGCTAACTTATTAGCGGGAATTCCTTTTAAGAGCTTGATCTCGAGGCCAAAATGCGTACAGAGTTTTAGTTGATTTTAAACGTGGGATGGGAGTGGCACAGATTTGGTTTTCACATAAGTAAGCTTAGGGTTGGTTTGGGCCAGCCCTATGACAATATTAATGTACTTTTAAATAGATTAATGTACTTTTTAAAGAAAATATCAATGTTTGGTTGAATTACTACTGTATTTGTCGAAAACCATAAAAGTTGGTTTTTTGTGTTTATATTTAAGTTCTAATTTAAAAAAAAATTCACTATTAAAAATAAATTTTTTATTAAATAAACTTAATAAATAGCTTAAAAACAGACCCTTTAATCTGGGTAACAAGAGACAGCTATTTTCATGGTGGCATGGGCAATAAAGGTCAAAGGATTGATATAAACCTTAAATGAAAATACATACTAATCCCATCATCTTGTTGTTCAAATAACTGAAGACAGAAATAATCATCACCTTAAATTGAAAATTCACTCTATTATGCACTGAAGTCATTTCAGATAAAATTGCTATAATAACAATTTACCATTTTGTGATTTAAGTTTTTCTTTATTATGAATTTTTTTTCGGTAGAAAACCCAAATACCAAAAAGTCAAATTCGACGTTGTTTGTATCGATTCTGGGTACAGCTGTTTCTCGGCTGCTTCCCAAAAAATGATAGCTTATCTTGCGACACAATAATTGCACGTTCGCAATGCATTCTAGCGAGGATAAGTCGTCTGCTACTGGTATTGATTTGGAACAATCATCCTAGAACAGAGAGCTTTTAACCTGCACGAGATTCTCATTGTCTACCAAATGTGCTGAGATACGAGATTCTTATTGTCGACCAAATGTGCTGAGAGTTGAAATCAGAATTTCAAAAATCTATTGTAGCAACAACGAAGGAAGAGTGAAAAAACAGAAGTTGATTATGCATGAAAATTTCCTCGGTACGGTGCTTTTTGGTAGTTTTCTACTTTTTTCACTCCTTTTATAATATGATATGATATGATATTTTAATTATTAATAATTTTATTTTTTTATTATTTATATATTCAATCATTATTAATTTTTTATATAAAAATTTATTTATTTTATCTTTATTTACTATACTTTTAATCATCATCCTTGGACTCATATCATTCATTGTATTTTACCTCACTTTTTCAAGATTTCTTCTTCACCTTCTTTCTCCATAAGTAAAAAATGCATGTTTACTACTAACTATGCTAAATCTTTTAGCATGACTCCTTAAATTGAAAAGGTACATAAAATTCCTTGTGGGCTTGATTGGCTATATGGAATGGATTGTTTTTTCAAGAATTTCATTTTTTAATACTTGATTTAACATGTACATTTTGTTACAATTCTATTTTTACTATCTCCTATATTATTGATATCATTTCATTTCAATTCCATTATATTCCAATGAAATCCATATCATCGATTAGGCTTTGCAAGGCAAATCTAGCTAAATCCACCATTATTTGATTTGAGTGATATTTTTCATCTAGCATTAGTGTGGAATAACAAATTAGATAGATAAGTTACATTTTTAGGATGGGATTTACGATAGTAGTGCTGTTGTCGTTTAGATGGTGACTCGGGGGGAGGGGGGATTGAGTTTTTAAAATTTTTGGCCAAATAATGATTGTAGTACAAACATAAAGAAAAGACTTATAGCACAAAACAAATAGAATGATATTTTTATAGTGGTTCGATCCTTCACTTGGGTTCCTACTCCATTCTTCTGAATTAACCTTTTTTGCTAAACTTAGGTTCTACTAACACTCACCTTGATCAACTCTCTTCTGATCAAATAAAAACATTTGTTGGTTTCCAAGCTAACCAACTAACTTTACAATTCCTAAGCAAGTATCTTACTTGCTCACAATACTCAAAGGCAAGTCCTTGACTTGCAAAAATAAATAAATGTGTACAAACATTGATGCCTCTAGCAGACTAATTTTGTACAAAGTTCAGAAGTAATAAACACAATTAATATAACCATAAAAGAGGAAGAGTCAATCTCTAGAAGTGGTTAAATGGATGACTTTCAATGCTTCCTTGAATGAGTTGCAGTGGAGTTAAGATCATGGAAGAAAACTTTAAAGGCTTAGTAAATGCTCTCTCTCTCTTTGTCTTTCAAGTAATCTTTATCTTCTTCATTCTCACTTAACTTCTTTTATATTAAAACCTTTGACTTTTTCTGTTGTGGTAGTTAAGAATCATTTAATGCAAAGAAACATTCAAATTTATGACCATTATAATTTTCAGTGTAGTTTTGGAGTCTATGATTCAACATCAGATCCTCCGAGTTTTAAGTGGTATGAAATTTTTCGCACAACTCACAGTCGTCGTTTATTTGGATGCTTCGAAGCAGCAGAATAGAAGCAATTTGCGTTGGATACAACAATGGCTAACTCCAAAGTTCCTCTTTATCTCCGAAGTACTTATTTTGTAACTCCAAAGGAACTGACTCCAAACTTCGAACTACTTCTCTGTCTCTGAAATGCTTTACTTGGCTTTGAAGTGCTTCTTTTCTAACTCCGACGAGTCATATTCATTAAAGCATGTCTTGTTAACTTCGAAGGCTCTTGATGTTGTCTTCGAAGCACCTTGTCTGGACTTTGAAGCACCATTGCTGACTCTAAGGTTATTACATTTGTCTTTAAGAGGGGCTTTCACTGACTCCGAAGCTTATTAGCTTGTGACTTCCGAAGTGCTTCAATTGATTCTGAAGGTTGTGAGCTTGTAACTGTGAAGTGATTTAGTTTCTCTGAAGTTATTTTCCTATCTCTGAAGTGCTTCAATGGCTCCGAAAAACTTCTCTTGGCTCTGATGCATTTTTGTTAATTCCGAAGCTTGTTACTTTGTGACTCTGAACGGATTAGACTATAACCTCGAAGTTGACTCTGAAGTTCCCTTAACAACTCTGAACTTTTGTTTTCTTCTTTTAAGTATATTTGTGAATTATATACCTAGTTTTCTTGATCATTTACTTGATTTCTTCCTTTAAGCTTTATGGAGATTATTCTCAAGATTAGTTTGAAAAATATTTCTGCAATATACTTGAGAATAAATTGTTAGTACCTTAATATTTCACTTATGTATTTGCTCATCATCAAAATAAATTTATATAAGAGTGTATATTCAACATTCTTTCTCTTTTTTATGATGACAAAACATTGAGTGATATACCTTTCAAAACTTATGTAATAAAGAAAATTAAAGTGGTTAAATACATGTTTGATGTTCAATGAAATTCTATTAACTTAGTGCAACTCCTCCTGAATGGTTGCACTATATTTCATGCAATATTTCATACATTTCACTACATTTTCTCCCCCTTTTTGTCAAAATCAAAAAGGTGAAAAGAAATAAAATGAATTTACATAGCCAGTAATGAAATAGTACAAAGCATGACCAAAATTACATAGAAAATGAATGTTTGTCAGAAAATACAGATGGTAAGAGAATGCAAAAAAATAAATAAATCATACATTAGAGAGATGGCAGTCAGAGATATTTAAAGAGAGAAATGGATGTACAGATGCAACAGAATCAGCGAGATGATCTGGGTTTTCTCTTATAGGTTTTAGAGAAGAAGTCCTTGTGAGTGGGAAGAGGAGACTTCGGTCAAGAGGATGATGGTGTAGGAGAGGACTTTAATGGTTTAGGAGTGGTTTTCTTGATTCTTTTTGGTGGAAGAGGTGGAATAAAAAATTGATCTTTTGGAATTGTAGTTGGGGGTTCAGTGGGTCCATAGTCTATGACAATGATGAAATCAATGCACTTTTGAAAGGTTAGATCTAGCAATTCACGAAAACATACAAGAGTCCCTTTTAGGAGGGCTTCTATGTTGGCATTTATCCTTGCAATATATTCTTGATAAGTCATGGAGATTTGAGAAAGAGGAGCCCTTTTGTGTTCTTTTGGAGCTAGAGTTCTTGGCTTTCTCTTAGGTTTAGAAAAGGATGGTTGAGATGAAGGTGTAGAAGATGATGTTTTGGGTAGTGGTTTTGATTTTGGGATTGCAGGAGGTTTTCTTATGATTTTAGCTTTGGTAGAAGGGGGTGGTGAGGTTTTTTATTTTAGTAAAAGGGCTAGTTTGAAATAATTCACCTAAATTTTATTAAAAAGTGATTGATCAGTAAGCAATGGATATGGAAGTGGAAGATTTCCAGCAATAGCTTACAAATTAGCTTCAGAATAGAACAGAGATTCTTTCTCAGTTATAAGAATGTTATTGAATTATCCTAAGGGAGATGGAAAAACTATTCTAGGGGGCCTTGATGCTAAAAGTATATGAAGAAGTTTCTTAGTGTATGCATCTTGAAAAGATGCTAACTGAAGAATTTTGATTTCATGACCCATGGGTGTCAGAGAAGGATCAATGATCAATATAATTCTAGAAAGAGTATTTTGATCTGTGATTTGTAGAAATGGAAGTAAAGAAAGATGAATTACAAGATTGTGGGATAGAAAAACATTCTAGCAATGTCAAAATTGATTCTTGATTAAGCAGTGAATTCAGAATATGTGAATTTGATTGGATAATAGATCTGAAAAAGAATGTTACAGTTTTCATCTTTTGGTTTTAGAGGAGATTTTGGAGGAGGTGGTGGACAAATTAAAGGTGTGATCCATTCTAGAGGAATTTCATCAATTCGCATGGGGATTATTTCTTCTAATCGAACAAGATCAAGCAAAGTCCATTCAACATATTGTGTGAGAAAATGAAAGATAGGAGGTGGTACTTCAATGGGATACTTTCCATATTTAACAATAGCTCTATAGGGATTGGAAGGATTATCCTCAGGTTATTTTAGAGGAGAGGGAGAGGTAATTTCAGTAGGTTCACTATCAGGTTGAACAACTTTTGGAATTGCAGGAGATGATTGTGGAGAATATGTAAGGGAAGATACCACTGTGATAGGTGAATGAGCTCTAAATGGATAGAAGTGAGTTGGAGGTGGAGAATGTAGAGGATAAGTTTGATCTCTAAATGACTCTGCTAATGATGTTAGAGAGTCAAGTCTTTGATCAATCTTATTATCTCTTAAGATGATAGATGACATGGAGTAGTGAAGTCTTTGATCAATCTTGTTAATTTGAAGAGCTAGAGTTGTCAAAAGATTTTCAATATTTGCAAGTTTGTTTTCCAGATGTTGTGGAAAAGGTTGAGTAGTGGGGATTGATGACATGGTAGGTGTGTATGGTTGATGAGTGGGTCTTATGGGAGAGGGAGATCTGATGGATGTGAAGTATGTAGTGGCTCTTGCTACTGCAGTTACTGTTTCATGCTTTTCTCTTAAAATTTCTTTTGACTCCTATATTCTGATAGATCTTTTTGCTTCTCTTAGAGTCTCTCTTGTTTCCTATTCCAAAGTTTCTTCTCTTGTTGTTCCTTCTTCTTCTTCTTCTTCTTCTTCTTCTTCTTCTTCTCCTCCTCCTTTCTCTGGTTTGGATCTTTTTAATTGATCTACTTTTCTTGGTTTTCATTAATCCAACCTTGTGGGGTTTTCTTGAAACCCATTCTCTTTAATGTCTTCTCATCAATTGTGTTTGAGTCTCTTGGATGTTTTGTATATTCCTCAGACAGATTGATTCTTGCTTTCCTTATTAGCTTAGTCAGAGTCATTCCATAGGGAAGAAGGAATCTAGAGGTGCTCTTAATTAAATAAATATGATCTGACATTATTTTTGCCAGATCCACTTTCTTTCTATTCTTTAGAGCCGACAATATTCTTCCATCCTTTTTTGATCTCCTATTGCTCCTTTTCATGGATACACATTATTTATCACAATCATGCAAGCTAATTCGAAACTTAAGCTTAGATGGCTGGAGTGAAGATAATTCTCTCTCACATCTATTTCTGCTCCTACCGAATGTGAAAATAGTCTTTGTCTAGTAGGCTATTCTGGTTTAGTTTCTACCAAAGGAACATTAAAACATCTTCTTAAATTTTCTGTGGAAATATCAATTTTCACTTCTCCTATCCATGACTTTTCTGTTCTAAGTTTAAGGTTGCAGATTAGGGTTCTCACAAGTCTTGGATAGAAGTTATCTCTGTGACTTACATACTCCATCTATCCTTGGTGTCTTAACCATTCAGATACTTTTAATTTTATGTCACTGTATCCGAAAGTATCAAAGTTGAAAACCCTTCCTTTTATAATCTTTTTATCATGATATCTTTGTAAGTACTTAGATTAGTCAGACTCACTATTTAGAAATATTACCTCAAGTGCGTTGGTTTCTTATTTAACTCTTTTGATTGCTCTCAGTTTTGGATACTTTTCTCTCTCCTTCCTTTTTTCGTCTACCAATTTGGTGGTTCTCTTTCTTCTCACCATTGTAACAAGAGAGGATTAGGGTTGGAGAAAAAAAATTTCTTACTGGGGTGGAACAAACTGGTGGAAGATGATGGAAAGATCGTTTGTTCTAGAAAGTTTGAATCAGGCGGGAAGAAAGAGGGTTTTCTCTAAAAGGGAGTTTTTGGATGCTAGAGGAAAAAGGGTTTTAAGTTTTCAAAGGTCTTCAAATAGTTAAATAGGGTTCAGGGTTTTAATTTCTTTGAAACATTAAGAGATTTAGTTTTTGAAGGATCCGAAATGAGTATGTGCAATCTTCGGAGGCAACAGATCAGTTAGGATTTTGCTTCGGTGACTTCAAAGCTTTACTTCGGAGGTAACATAGCCTATCGGAGACTACAAAATGGCATGTATGGTCTAATAGGTATCTAAAGATTCTCTTTACAACAATTAGGTGTGACTCTTTAGGATTTGACTGAAATATAGCACATATGCAGACACTAAGCATTATATATGGTCTACTGTCAGTCAAATATAATAATGATCCTATCATGCTTCTATAAAGTTTGTGATATATAGATTTACCTCTTTCATCTTTGTCCATCTTTATTGAAGTGTTCATTAGTGTTCTATTTATTTTACCATCTTCAATGTTAAATTTCTTTAGAAGTTCTTTTGTATACTTAACTTGGTGGAGGAAAATTCCTTCTCTCTCTTGTTTGATTTGTAGTCCAAAGAAGGAGTTGAGTTCACCCATCAAGCTCATTTCAAATTCTCCTTGCATTGTCTTAGAAAATTCTTCGTAAAGGTTTTCATTAATTGCACCAAATATTATATCATCAACATAAATTTGAACTATAAGTATATCTTTCTTTGCATGCTTAATGAAGAGAGTAGTATCCACTTTTATCCCTTGAAAAACCTTTTTCAATCAGAAATTTGCTTAGCCTTTCATACCAAGCTCTAAGAGCCTGTTTCAGACCATAGATGGCTTTCTTGAGTTTGGATACATGATTTGTATAGTGGGGATCTTCAAACCCAGGGAGATATTCCACATATACCTCTTCATTAATGAAACCATTTAAGAATGCACTCTTTACATCCATTTGATATCGTTTGAAATTCACATATAAAGTAAATGTAAGAAGCATTATAATAACTTCAATCCTTGCAATAGAGGCGTATGACTCTTCAAAGTCAATACCTTCTTCTTGACAATACTCTTTTATAACTAATCTTGCCTTATTTCTCACCATAATTCTTAATTTATCCAGTTTATTTCTAAAGACTCATTTTGTTCCTATAACAAATTGATGGTCTAGTCTTGGAACAATAGACCATACATCATTTATTTAATTTGATCCAATTCTTCTTGCATAGCGTAAATCCACTTTTCATCTTCTAATGCTCGGTCTATGCAAGTTGGTTCTAATTGAGAACTGAAAGCAAAATTGCTACATATTTGGTGATAGGATGATCTAGTTCTAACTTTATTAAACATATCACCAATTATTTGGTTTTTAGGATGAGCATGCATAAACCTCCAATTTTGGGAAGAGACGAGTTACCTTCCTCATTTACCCCTATTATGGATGGTTCAGCTTCATCCATTGTTGTCTCTGATAGTGGAGCTTCTACTTGTTTATCTTGTAATCTTAGTTTCTCCACACTTATTGTAAGATTATCTATCTCATCATCAAAATCACTATTTCTTTTCATGAAATTAGTATGTTCATCAAATTTGACATGGATGGATTCCTATACAATTTTAAGTCTCAAGTTGTATACTCTAAATGCCTTGCTAACAATGAAATAACTTAGAAATATTCCTTGATCAGATTTGCTATCAAATTTTCCAAGGTTTTCTTTGCCATTGTTAAAAATAAAGCACTTATAACAAAAGTATGAAGATAAGAGATATTTAGTTTCTTGCCATAGTACAATTCAAATGGAGTTTTGTTGAGTATGGATAAAACAAAGATTCTGTTAATAACCTAACATGCAATGTCCATTGCTTCAACCAAAAAATACTATGGTAAGCTGTATTCACTCAACATTTTCCTTATCATCTCTTGCAAGGATCTGTTCTTCCCTTTTGCTACGCCATTTTGTTGGGGTGTTCTTGGTGTAGAGAAAGTTTGAAGAATTCCATTATTTTTACAAATATTAGTGAATCTATAATTTTTAAACTCTCCACCATGATCACTCCTTATGGTAACAATGTGAGAACTATGTTCATTCTATACACATTTGGTAAATAATTCAAAGAATGAAAAAGCTTCATCTTTGGATGCTAGAAACATTACCCAGGTAAATCTACTATAGGCATCCATAATAATATATGCACAATATTTTTCCTCCAAGACTTCCTGTTCTTGTTGGTCTAACTAAATCCATATGTAGCAACCGAAGGGGTTTGGTTGTGTATACTTCTTTGTTTGACTTGAATGATTGTTTTACTTGCTGTAAGGCCCTGGAAAATTTTACAAATGTAAATTTTTGTTATTGTAAAGTTTTGCTAATTTTGCCGGGTCGATAGG